>LOEQ01001173.1:160978-174293 GCA_001685075.1 Bramus lutescens | reverse complement strand
GAAGAGCAGGCAATGCTCTTAACCACTGAGCCATCTCTCCAGCCCCCTCTGCTTTAATTTTTAATAAACTCTTACTTTGAATTGTATTGATTTGGCTTGAGCATGTGAGGAGCAATTTAACATTTGAAAATTACTTTTTAGAGTTATAGTTGTCTTTAAGTTTTACAAATGTATAAGCAACCCAGAAAAAAAGACTTCTTGAAATTGTGGTGGTAATGATTATGCGTCTGCCAAATAATCTAATTATATGATATCTTATTCTATGAAAAGCCGAAATTAAAGCGACGAACTGACAGCTTATCTTATGTAGAAATTAAAAAAAACTTTTTTCTTTGGAAATAGTATGTTGAAAAGTCTACACTTCATATAAGTATGTTTTAAACCACGAGATTTGAAAGTGTTATATAATTCATGTTTTTGTGTCGTTAATTCTTTGTTACTCCATTGTCAATAGAACCATGAATAGACTGACCCAGCTAGAAAGACTGGATCTAGGAAGTAATGAATTCACAGAAGTGGTAAGTCCTCATCTGTCACACCAGTCTTTATTTAGTCTTGCATTTGTTCAGGGGCATGATGCAGAATTAAAATTAGGAGAAACTGCACATGCTTTTAAAGAAAATTCTTAACCTGAACTTTCCAGTCCATGAGAAAAGTTAACCCAAGGGAAATCTGGAAATGCTTAGACAAAATAGGAAATTATTTTTAAGTTTGCATTGAGGTCTGCTAGTTGAATTTGTTCTTTGTGTTCTGAGTGAACTGTGGTACTGGATTTATAAGGAGTGGAGTAAGCATGCAGATTTGTATCTAAGTAAGTTTTCAGAAAGTAAGCCAGATGGGCTTAAAGAAGTATTCATTAACTGAACTCACATTTAAAATTTCTGATTGCAAGTCTTGTTCAAAATTAGGGCATCTTTCAAATGGTAATGTTAAGAATAAGAATTTCTGTTGTGGGTTTTTTTGCATTTCAACTGTAATCAATATGATACTATGGTATTTGACCTTATAACCTTTTCTAAAGTACTTTTGTGTATTCTTTTTGAAAAATTTATTCAAATTTTTAATTTTATATGTATGGGTGTTTTGCCCTCATGTGTGACTTGTCTACCGTTTGCATGCCTGGTGCCTGAGGAGGTTGAAAGAGAGTGCTAGATCCCTTGAACTGGAATTACAGACAGTTTGAGCCAGCATGTCCTGGAAATCAAACTCAAGTCCGCTGAAATAGCTGACAATACTCTTAACCACTGACCCATCTCTCCAGCCAACTTTTTCATATTCTAATTTAAGATGGTTTTTGATGGATTTCACTGTATTTGCAGAGTTTTACTTATTGTGAAAAAGTACATGCTTTGCTTCCTGAGGTACCCTATATGACCTTTTATTTTTTTAATGTATTAACTTTAATATAAGCAGTGTGAATCTTGTTTTACTAGTTTTGTCAATGCTATTAGCTTTCAAAAATCATCTTTTTTCTTATCCATTTTGGTCTGTATTAATATTACACATTGGGAAAAATAAAAGCCAGGTGGTGGCAGCGCATGCCTTTATCCTAGCACTCGGGAGGCAGAGGAAAGCTGATCTCTGTGAGTTCGTGCCCAGTCTGGTCTACAGAGCAAGTTCCAGGACAGGCTCCAAAGCTACAAAGAAACCCTGTCTTAAAAAAAAACAAAAAACCAAACCAAAACAAAAAAAAAAACCCACAGCAACAACAAACTTAATAGTAGAAAGACAAGCTAGGTGATGTATGCTTGTAATCCCACCATTTGGGAGATGGAGTCAAGGAGGATCAATTTAAAGTCATCCCCTGTTATAAAGGGCCTCCAGTATGTCTCCAAAACAAAGCAAACCCATAAAACTTACTACTGGGTTGCAATGATAAAGACTTATAAAGAATAAAAGGAAGTTTCTCTTAATTCAAGTTATGCCTATATGTCTTACCTATACTTATTAATAATAGATCTGAATGTGTGACTTGCTGTGGTGAGTGTGTATGTAGTACCCTTTGCAATTGTGTACTTATTGATTGCCATGACTCTTTGGACTGAGAGAAGTAACAACTTCAAGGAGACATTCAAACCTTTAGCTCCAGTGGCCAGTGCCCAAAAGCAGGTTTACCTGAATACCAAGGTTCACAGCTATATAAGGGGGTTAGTGAGTTTAGCCTTTCAGCACCAATATAATTTCCCACTATACATTTTCCTACTAGTTCACATAATAATATACTCTTGTTATGTTCCTCTTTCAATCAAAGGGCTGGTGTGTGGTTCCCAGCACCCACACTGGGCAGCTTACAGACACCTATAGCTGTAGCTCAAGGGGCTCCTTTATGCACATATGCACGTGCCTACTGGTGCACAATGCACATGCACACACATGCACATACACACACAGCATAAATCATATATTGCCTTTTTTACTTTTGAGCTTTTTTCCCTAATATTTTCTAAAAGGCTATGTATATCTATTAATAATGAACAAGAATATTTTTATTACATACTTTTAAACAATGGGTTCTATTTTAGTTTTCTTTTTTAATTAACTATAAATACTTGACCCAATTGGGTAATCCAGAAGTTTTACAAATCTTTCTACCTTTGTGGAATTTGTTTTTCCCAGTGGCAACAATGGTGCAGTACAAAGCACACCCCTTGTGGTGCTTCCCTCTCCTCTCTCCTTTAATGTTTTGATTAAAGATTATCTTGGAAATTCCTGGGTTTTTTCAGCCAGATGTAGATAGTCATCTAAATAAATTGAATTCTTCTGATTCTGTCCAAACAGCCTGAAGTACTTGAACAATTAAGCGGATTGAAAGAGTTTTGGATGGATGGTAATAGACTGACTTTTATTCCAGGGGTATGTACATGAAAATTTCAGTAGCTTTCCTTTTATTATTGTCTCTCTTTTTGAGTATTTGAAATGCACATTTAAAAGTTGTTTAGTCATTTGAATGGTGAATTTTGACTTAATTTTTTATTAAGCAAAACTTTGAAACAAATTGTACTTTTTAAAAACCATGCACACACCTGAAAACATCCATAACAAATTGTATTAAAAATAGTCTTTGTACTACTGAGAATATATGCATTCTGTTAGTACCAGTCAGAGTTATACCAAATTCAGTCTTTCTAGAAATAGTTAAACTAAAATAATTTCTGTGCTTCCATATCTAGAGAAGACATAAGAGAATTGCCATTTCAAAGGTTGTATGATTTTTTAAAAATGCTGCAAGATCCCCAGTGGCAGTAGGCAGCAGAAATACTGTAGGTCCCAAATGGTGGTAGCGGGCCATGTGGCNGAGACACATGGCAGGTGGGCAGGAGACAAGAGACATGGATAGACACGACATGCAAAGTGAGGTTGAATATTTATTCAGGGGGTTATGGATGGGGAAGGGAAAAGGGGGGCAGAAAGAGAAGAGGAGAGACAGAGAAGGGGGTAGTGGAGAAGTGGGGAGAAGAGGCAGAAGCGAAACTGCCTCTCCGAGAGATCAGTTGGATGGGGGAGGGAGTGGGCGTGGCTTATCTCTCAAAGAGACAGAACAACCATCACAATAGGAGGTAATCAATATTTACCTAAGAAACTATCATTCTGCTTGAATAAAATTATTCCACATCTTCATTATTAAATATGTCTGGTGATTGAGAAAACATTCACATTCAATTATTAATTAAAACTTGGTATTATGCTTATTACTTAAATTTTAAAAATTATTTGATCATGGCCATAGTGGTGTACATTTTAATCCCAGCAGCACTCAGGAGGCAGAACAGGCAGATCTGTAAATTCAAGGCCAGCATGATCTACAGAACAAATTCCAGAAAAGCCAAGGCTACACAGAGAAACCGGTCTTAAAACAAAACAAAATTACTTGATATAATAATGGCATTTTCTGTCCTTTACCTGCAGTTTATTGGTAGTTTGAGACAGCTCACATATTTGGATGTTTCTAAAAATAATATTGAAATGGTTGAAGAAGGAATTTCAACATGTGAGAACCTCCAAGACCTCCTCTTATCAAGTAACTCCCTTCAGCAGCTGCCTGAGACCATTGGTTTGTATTGCTTTCAAAACAATTTTTTAATTATTAAAGACTTCTTTTTTACTCAAATCTTTCATAGAAACTCAAAATCTTTCTATTAATGTTTTTTTGTACCACCACTTACAAATATTACTTGAACTTTCTCTGATGTGCTCCATTCTACAGTTTACTACTTTACTTTTGTTACTATTTATATTTATTCTAAGGAAATTCTGTTTTTATAATTTTAATAAGTTCTTGACAAAGAAGCTAGCCTACTCATTTTCTTGGATCCCTAGCCCTTATTTGGAAAATGTTTTCCATTGCTTTACTATTGATTGGTTGATAGATAAGAAAACAGGAGGTTTTTAAAAAATTTATGATATATCTACAATTCGTGCTCAATCTATTTTGAAGTTGTTTGATAAAGTATGAGGTAGATAGGTCACTTGGATGAAAAGTCTCAATGCTTAAATCTTCAAGGTGATATAATAGAAAAACTAAATTATCATATTTCTCAGTTGAATTACACCAGTTTTAAAGTTAAGACAAATTTTACATTTTAGAATTCTATTCTAATCTAATAAGTACTTTTGATTTTTGAGTTGAAATATAGTTATTTACATACTATTTTGTTATGTAGTGACAATTCACACTGCTGTGTTTTTATTAATTTAACAGATTATGGTTAATTCTTTATGTCATGACTTTGTTTTTAGAACAAGGATACAGAAGTGAACACTGGAGACAAAATGTCTTAGCTTATATTTTACTTGGGGTTTGGGTAGTAAGTTAAACAGTGCAGTGGGCGCTGGAGATACAGTCAGTAAAAGACTTGCCTGCCAAGTATAAGGACTTAAAAGCTAGCCTTAGTGGTATGTGCACTTCTGTTCCCAGCATTGAGGAGCCAGATCCTGGGGCTTCCTAGCCTGCCAGCCTAACCTAATAGATGAATCAATCCCAGGTCCTAGTATGATAAAATGAGGATGGTTCCTGTATAAGGACACCAAGGTTTACCTCAGGCTTTCACAAGCATGTTCATACACCTGCACACGCACACACATGTAGACACATACACACACAGGTGAGGTGGGTGAAAATATAAATGTTGGGTGAGTAGGAGTGGGTGATGATATGGTGTAGTGTCTTTTATAACTAGGTTTTTATTGGCAATGTCTTCCAGATGTCAAATCTAATGTGTTTCACATTGATTATCGATGAATTTACTTTATAATTTAAGCTGAAAATGATTTATTACTTCTTCTCAATAGGTTCATTGAAAAATGTCACAACTCTTAAAATAGATGAAAACCAGTTAATGTATCTACCAGACTCAATAGGAGGGTGAGTTGTGTGTGAATGTGTAGACAAAGAAAGTGCTGTTATTAACTCAGCTTGTGTCTCTGCATGCATTTTATTTACATAAACAACATCAAAGCAGATTCCACATTCAAAATAAGTAATTTGCATACAGTTTTGTTATTATATAATAGTAACAAAAATATACTCATTTATTGTTAATAAAGTTTAGCTTTACCAAATTTTATTATTTGCTAATTTCATGTTGATGTGTTCTTAAATATTGCATATAGTGTAGATTTTAAAAACAATGTGTTTTCACTTATAATTATAGTCTAAGGTCTATAGAAGAACTGGATTGCAGTTTCAATGAAATTGAAGCTTTGCCTTCATCAGTTGGACAGCTCATAAACATAAGAACATTTGCTGCAGATCACAATTACTTACAACAGTTACCCCCAGAGGTACAATATTTTACATTTATGTCAGTTTTTTGTCTTCGTTTAAACATATTCTGTAAGTATGTTTTCTTTCTAAAATAGTTTATTAATCAATTTATAATCTGAATAACAGGCTATGCAACTTGGAATCTGTTCCTAAACACTTTTCTTCTTAAAGGAAAGTTAATAATTTAAAGAGAGAGTGGTTAAAGCTGGGTGGTAGTAGTGCATGCCTTTAATCCCAGCACTGGAGATTAAAGAGGCAGGCATATTTCTGAGTTTGAGGTCAGCCAGGTCTGGAGAGTGAGTTTCAGGACAACCAGAACTACATAGAAACCCTGTCTTGAAAAATGTCTCTCTCTCTCTCTCTCTCTCTCTCTCTCTCATTACTACAAAAGTAATACTTTTGTCAATGCAAGGATTATTTTTCACCACTTTCAGATATAGTAATATAATTTTGTTTATTGACCTATAGGCCAGGTTTGTGATCTCCAGTTTGTTTCTCTTTCAGATTGGAAACTGGAAAAACATAACTGTGCTGTTTCTCCATTCTAATAAACTAGAGACACTTCCAGAGGAAATGGGTGATATGCAAAAATTAAAAGTCATTAATTTAAGTGATAATAGGTTTGTAATCTTCTGTTGGCTTATAGAATACATTGAAGTTAAAATTTTATATGAAATATACTATGCTAGCTGGTGTTTATTTCATTTTATATATATTTAAATTTTTTCAATTGAACAAATGAGCAAACTATCTGATGTTACTTACTGTGATTGTCATGGTTTATTTTGAACCAACATAATTATACAACCTTTATTCTTTCATTATTATATAGCCTTTTAATTCCTATAATCCCAAATTCACCTTTGTACTGCTGCTGAACAAAGCAATTTTTTAATCTAATCTTTGTTTATGTTTTTCTAGGCAGAGATTCGTTCATAAAACTTGGCCCACAAAAGCCAAATTGCAGAGCAATTAATTGCTCTAGATTCCCAGACTGGAGTAGTGATTGCTGGAGTGGAAAGACTAAAGTTGTTTAAACAATAGTTGCAGAAAGTTATAGATGGAAGTTTCTGCCCCACCCAATCTCATGGCCATTTAGTCCCAAATAAACACACAGAGGCTTATATTAATTATAAATGGTTTGGCCTATTAGCTCAGGCTTATTATTAACTAGCTCTTACAACTTAAGTCTTGTCTATATTTAGCCATGTGGCTTGGCACCTTTTCTCAGTAAGGCATTCTCATCTTGACTCCTCTACATCTGGATGATGACTGACTCTCTGCCTTTCCTCTTCCCAGAATTCTCTTAGTCTGGTTGTCTCACCTATACTTCCTACCTGGCTACTGGCCAATCAACATTTTATTACAACAGTATGAGTGACTAATCTTTATAGTGTACAAGAGCATTAATTCACAGCAGAATGTTTTTTATTTTGTGATACTTTACAAAATACAAACATGATCCTTTTGTAATAGTATAGTAGGTTTCTCTCTTATGTAGGAGAAATTTCAGGCTCACATAGTTTGTAAAGTAGAACTTTAAGTACAGTATTCTGACTTACTTGTCAAAAATGTTCTAACAGCTACAGTTTATTTAAGAAGAACCTCTGCCTCTGTAGTAAAGTTTATTTCTTCTCATATTTTTTTTTCCAAGTGAGAGCACCAACTGTTCAAACTCTGTCTTCAAAGGTATGCACAGGAGACTAGTTAGGTTTAAGATAGCAAGGATAAAGTAAAAATATTATTTTAAATAGAATCTTATTTTAATTTACTACTCTAATAAGTGTTTGTATCACTTTATTTTACATATTATCATTTTGGAAATAGTAATAGCTCACTAAAATGTGGAGCAGCACAGTGTTCTTACAGCATTAGTTCTCTCTAAATATAGAAACAACAACAGTTTTGTGAGTGAGTACTCAGGGTGGCCTTACCTTACTTCATGGCATGGAAAGTTATTTTTTTAACAGGTTTATTTTTAACATACAATAAAGATTGTATAATTACATTGGCTCAAAATGAACCATAACAGTCACAGAATGATAAGTAGCATCAGATAAAGTTTGTTCATTCTTTCATTTAAAAGTATAGATGCTCATATTGGACAGGTTAATGTGCCTGTCCTAAAATAAATTGTCAGATAATCTGGAAAGTCTTATACTAACGTTAGAGATGGCTTTTCGAGTCTTAGATTGTTGACAATCATCAGAAAATACAGCCGCCTTTGGGGCTGGTGCATATACTGCTTTTGTTTTTGTTTTAATTTTCATTATTGACTGGGTTATCCTTTTATCTGCTGAATTAAATCAGTTATAGAGAATTGTTTTAAAACTAAATAATGCTTTTGTCTTTTCTCCTATATAAAAGTGAGCATTTGACTTTCCTTTTTTATGTTAACTGCATATACCAGTATACAGCATTGTTCAGATGACTTATGTTTTCATTTTAATTATTTTTTGTGGTACTAGGAGGTAGGAAGATAGGGTCCATGCTAGGTAAGCACTAGACCACTGAGCTGCACTTCTAATGTAATCTCTTAGCCATTTGAAATATTCTCCTTTTTAAGTATAATTTTTGTCTTTTTCCAATCAGATTAAAGAGTTTGCCTTTCAGCTTTACAAAGCTACAACAGTTGACTGCTATGTGGCTCTCAGATAATCAGGTGAGTATTCTGAACTAGTATTTGGCTGGACTTCCAATTGTGTTATGTAATTGTACCCTTTAATTTATATAGTGCCACATAAGAGCAGTTATACCTTTGTTCACATGTAAAGATGCATTTTTGTATATATGAAGAAATATTTAGAACCAATGTTTAACACAGATATAGATATATAAGTGATTTTGTTGTATTTTTAGCAAGTTTTCAAACCCATAAAAACATAGATTAGGAAATCAGACTCAGTTCTACCTAACTTTTTATATGACTTACTACCATTGTCACTTCTTTTTGAGTGCACATAAAAATCTGTTCTATCAGCAATTTTGAGGATGATGGGGCATTCAGAGCGTTCTTTGCCCTATTCTTTTCCTCTCCTCACCTTAAAGCTCTCAGAAATGCTGTCCTGTTTGTCTGAGACAGCAGTAAGTGAATGCCCCTATGCTCCCTAGTACCCTACACCTTATCAACTTGTGATTGTGTCTGTTGTAATAGCCAGTTTTGTCAGATGTTTATTATATTACTCTTATATACTGCAAACTCAAGAAGTCAGTGTACATACTTGTTTTTCTCTGTCTTCTGTTATTGCTTTGATATAAAATATGTTAGTAAGTATTTGATGAATGAGTGATTTTAGGTTTCAGAGGAAGAATACAAACACGTGACATCTTGAGTTTTTATAGCTAGAGAACTGAAGGAGTATCTAAAATTAAATGGAATTAAAGAGCAGTAGTTAGACATTCAAGGTATGGGAAAAGCTCAGTAAACTAATTCTTTTCTCTGCCCAGGTACTCTATAAGTAGCAGTGGTTATAAATTTTATGAAGTATAATTCATATGCCATTCAATTCACCCATTTTAAAATATGCCAGTTTTGATGTATGCAGTGGGTTGTTTAAAGGATAATAGCAGAATATTTTCAGGGAAACTGGATTTTACAAATGTCCTAGATAATTTTGATACTGCCATTTAAAGGGGGTGCTTCTTTACACACTAAAAAACAATTGGACCAAAAAGTTTATCTATGTTCTTTATAATTTATATCTGTTGAATTACCTTTGACTGTGGAAATATTTAATATAAGAGGAGGGAATGCAGATTTAGTAACCCATATCTGATATGCTTGGGATAAGATATTTTGGAGATTTTTGGATTTTCTTTTTATTGTTGTTGTTTTGGTTTTTCAAGACAAGGTTTCACTGTGTAGCCCTGGCTATCCTGGAACTCTCTCTGTAGACCATTCTGACCTCAAATTCACATAGATTCACTTGCCTCTACCTCCCAGATTTTTTTTAATATTCACAATTAAAAAATAAGATAGGAATAAAAATCTAAATATAAATTTTATTGATGTTTCATATATTACTTACATATGTGAAAAATAATTTTATGTAGCATTTAAAAATTAATTTTTAGGGTTTTTTTTAGCATAAACTTTCTCTTGACGTCAAATGTGTCCTGTTCTACTTGGGACAGTCATGTCAGTGCTCAGTGTTTTCAGATTTTTGAATATTTTGAAATATTTTAATTAGCTATGCTCTGCCTGGGGTTGAGGTGATTGGTGGATAATACGGAGATTGAATTTAGAAACCAGGATTATGTGTGCAGGACTGGCTGTTTACATTTGACGATAGACCAGGGTGAGCTCTCAGAGCAGTGTCAATACTGTCATCTCTGTCCTTCTTGTCAAAAACAGTGAGAATGAAGAGTCAATCTGTCCTTGAGATTTCAAGGAAGCAGATTTTTAGGAAAGAGTAGGCTAACCACTTCCATTATTTGAGGAAGTCAAGTCAATGGTCAGAATATTTGAGACTGTAGGACAGTTTAGTTTTTAACTAGGTGGAAGTCACAAAATTTTTAAGTATTTGGGAGTAAGATTTCAGAAAGGAATCAGGTTTTCACAAGAGTTTATTTGGAGATAAACTGAAAGATAATATAGAAATGAAGACTGGGTAATTCCTACCTACTTGGAGTTATTTAAGGCTCTTAATGGTAGAATTTTAGGTGAGTATATTAAAAATAAGAGTTAGTTGTATTACAACAGATATTGATACTATTCATTAACCAATCAGAAGAAAGATACTAAGAAAAGAATGAAGTCTAAAATACCTGGTGGCTCCATCAAGTGTCTTTTTGGTGCCATTGATGGAGATAGAAGAGAAGCAGTGTTCAACTTACTGATTACTTTTAAGCACTGTCTGTTTAGCAGCTAACTGGAATAAATGTTTAGATAACTAATTTAAACCTTCTAAATAGTTTTTTTCCTTAAAAAGCATTTTACAAAAGGATATACTAGAGACAGCAAAATAACATATAATGCAAAACGTTTTATAACCTTTTTAGTAAAATCTCTGTAGTAAATAATTCATAGGTTATAAGTATTCCTGGCATGTTGAAATATTTTATAATTGTTTCAGTGATAAATAAATATATATTGAATTTGCTTTTTATTAAAAATTTTTGTTTTCTAGATTTCTATGTGGTTTCAAATGAATGCTCAAAAATGTTCTTTTGTATATATACAAATTTGTTTTTGTAACCTGTACCTTGATAGTTTGTAAAATTGGTGGATGGTTATTTGTAGGGATTATTAGATATGTATTTTCTTTTATTGAAAATTAAAGGTTTATTAAAAATTAACCATTTGTTTTCTTTCCCTAGTCCAAACCTCTGATACCTCTTCAAAAAGAAACTGATTCAGAGACTCAGAAAATGGTGCTTACTAACTACATGTTCCCTCAGCAACCAAGAACTGAAGAAGGTAGGAATTAAAGGCTTTCTCCCCTTCCCCTTAATTGCCAAGAGAAGTTTTAGCTCCAAAACTTTTTATTACTTCATTGGAATTTGGAATATTGATCAGAAAGTTTTCAGGAAATAGGTGGATAAGTAACATAAGTTGAATATAGAGATGTGGAAATGTATTGTGTGCTTTCTTTATGTAACACTGATAATGTTATCAATTGTAGCACTCCTTCAAATCACACTTGACTAAATGTTAGGAATGCTTGTGAAGTATTTTGTGATTAGAAGTATTCAACCAGGACATGGTTTGTTCTATTGTATATAATACCCTTGGAGTCCACACACTAGATCAAGGTCATCTGTGAAGCTACAATCTAGTCACTACTAAGTTACTTCCTAGGTTTTTTTTGCCAAGCAAGAGAGAATATATTCTTAAATACTGGCCGCTAGTGTGTACTTGTGGATTATTGTGTGAAGACAGAGGACCAAATTATTTTTAATATATTTTGTTGTGTTGTGTGTGTGTAACATTTTAAAAATTACACTTAAATGTCTTTTTATACATGTATTAATCTTTCTGAAGACAGTAAGCATATCTATGGTCTGAAGTTACTTAGAAAGTAACTCAATATAAAATGTTAAAGAAAAGTGTAAAATCATTGTTAGTCTTAATGATAATTAGGGGTCTGGAGAGGTAGCTCAGTGGTTAAGAGCATTTCTATTCTTTCAGAGGACCCAGATTCCTAATCTTAGCACCCACTTGACAGCTTATATTTGTCTGCAACTCCAGTTCTAGGGTATATGGTTCTCTCTTGTGGACTCTATGGGTCCCATACATGCATGTAACACACAGAGATACATGCAGATAAAAAGCACACACACATAACATAAAAGTAAAATAAACCATGGTAAGTTAAGTGAGTGAGTTTCCATTTTCTCATTTTTAAATGAATTTAGCAGTTCCATTTGAACCAGCTTCCAGTTTATACTTGAGTGCTAACAATAGAAATATTTCATTATGTGGCGTTTACTGAAATAGTATGTTAGTTTGTGAATAGAACATTAAAATGTTCTCTGAACTAAGAAATCATTTCCTGTCTTTCCTTACAAATGTTTTAAGTGCTATACTAACATTTTTTTACTACCAAAAGGACAATTACTTGATCATATTGCATAGCAGGTAGTAGCTATAGGACTCTCACACCTTCTTACTGTGTCAGTCAAGCTTTACATTGTTACAATTATAGAAGAGGAGAAACAACGAAAGAAAGATGTATCTTTAGAGATCTCATTTCATCTTAGTAAGAAGGTGGGGTAGATCCAGAGAAGTTTCTGCCAAGGTGTCACACACAGAAGCAGAGGAAGAGGTTGGGGACCTGGTATTACCCTTAGAGGCATGTTTCCTCCAGCACAAGCCTAGCCCTAAGGTTTCCACAGACTCCTAGAATAGTACGACTTAAGACCAACTGTTCAAATGTGAACCTGAGGGAGATATTTCATATTCAAATCAGTACTTAGTGCTATTTCCTATTTTCATAAATCTTCAGAGATCAGGAAAAATGAAAAATATTAAGACGAGTTCTGATGAATAAAAGCAAGCAAACAAATACTTTGTTGACATGTTCAAATATTTGGTATCATTTTCTATACTGTTCTATTAGTACCATAAGTAGTATTTGCCCATTTACCTTTTCTGTTTTATGGTTTTGGTGATTGAACCTAGGACCTTACAAATGGTAAGCAAGCACTGTACCAGTGGGCTATACCCCCCAGTGTTGCACATCCATTTAAACTTAATTTCTGTTTTTGTTTTTTTGAGGCAGGGTTATCTGTGTAGCCCTGACTTTCTTGGAACTAGCTCTGTAGACCATGCTGGCCTTGATCCATCTGCCTCTGCCTCCCCAGTGCTGGGATTAAAGGCATGAGACACAACTGCCTGGCCAAACTTCATTTCTAACATGCAGAATTTTTATTTACATGTGTCTTGGAGTTTATACTGTAAAGCACTATGACCAAAGCAACTTTTGGCAAGAGAAGGGTTTATTTCAGCTTACATTCCATCACTGGATGAAATTCAAGTCAGGAACTCAAGACAGTACCTAAAGCAGAGGCTTACTGCTTGCTCCTGATGGCTTGCTTGCTCAGCTTTTT
>LOEQ01001173.1:123029-155883 GCA_001685075.1 Bramus lutescens | reverse complement strand
AACATTTCTGTTTTTGTGCCAATACCAAGCTGTTTTCATTACTGTAGCTCTGTAGTAATCTATATTGCACATAATGCTTAATACAGGGAAATAACTGTCACTGAAGTAATTCATTTTATTTTTTTAACAAGATAACTTATTTTGCCATTGCACTAACTCTTTCCATGCTTATTGGACTGTTAAAGTTAAAAAGAATTCCAGAATTGGAAGATGTGGTAGCCTTATTGTCTTAAAATTTTTAGGGTCTTACACAAAAGCTATGTATCTGTAGTGTTTAGATTAGCAACTTCATGAATCCTTCTAGTAACAAAAGCCTGATCAGCTTCTGGGAAACTAAAATTGCATTGGTTATGGTAAAGAAATCTTAAAACCAGTGCCTGTTTCTTAACTCTGGAATTTGTTACTGTTTTTCCTGGACCAGTTTTAACTGCCACAGACTTGTTTTTATAATGCAGATTATGACTAAGTAATAGTTTCTGTGGTTATTGTAAAATAAAGCAATTTTTCTTCTACTTTGCTATAGTTATGTTCATATCAGATAATGAAAGTTTTAATCCTGCACTATGGGAAGAACAGAGGAGACAACGGGCCCAAGTGGCATTTGAATGTGATGAAGACAAAGATGAAAGAGAGGCACCCCCCAGGGTGAGTCTGTCAGCATTACTTCAGGTGTGCTGACTGAAGTTTGTACTGTATACCTGTATGATGCTATTTCTTGCTCCAAGTATTAGATTCATTGTGTACCCTCAAAGCACTTACTAAACCAAACTATTTCATGTATGAAAAAATTTGAGAACAGTACAAAATTGCCATTAAAAGGTACATTTTGAGGAGAGATATAACTCATTGGTGGATTCTTGTCATGTAAAGAACCAGAGTTTGATCCCCGGCGCTGGGAGAAAGAAAGGAAAAATCAAACGAAACAACTGAATTTGAAATATATTTTATATTTATATATAAATAGAGAGAAATATGTCTTATATTTATATATAAATACAATATATATAGAAATATAATATATATAAAGAGAAAACAGAATGTTTGTGACTCTGTCATCTGTCTGCACTATTCTATGAGTCAGATGTCCAGAAGTTCTGGTGGATTCTTATATATTAAGTTGAGATTGACGTTAGAAATACTAATACTTCATATCTCTCTTACTTTTCTAGGAGGGAAACTTAAAGAGATATCCAACACCATACCCAGATGAGCTTAAGAATATGGTCAAGACTGTTCAAACCATTGTACATAGATTAAAAGATGAAGAGACTAATGAGGAGTCTGGGAGAGATATGAAACATGAAGATCAGCAAGTTGAAAATAAGGATATGGGTGTGAAGGTTAGAAACTCAACTCCAAGTAATGATGTCAAGTGTTTGAAGTTACCTAAAAATGGAGAGAATTGATATGATGATCTTAATTTTATACTACTTAGTTTTTTTCTTAGATGCCTAAAGTAAACCTTTTAATTCCCCAGTTGCTTGTCTACTAGTTCTCTGGCTACAGAATGTCTAGTTTATCAGGATAGTGTCAATATAGCCTTTAAAAAGTTGTTACCTGAACAATTAATAAGATACAATGATTGTCTGAGAGTTATTCTGGAAATACTCTTACTCCCACTTCAATGATCCTGATCCACTTTATTCTTATTTTCAGTCAGTTGTTACTGCAGACATTGACGTTTCCTTGGAATGCTTCAGAACTTTTCAGTGCACCCACCCCCAAATCAAAGATTTGTCATGTCATTAGAGTCACTGTGCATTCCATACCAGATGAAATGATTTATGAAAGTAACTTTTGCTAAATTATGTATTTTAATATAATCATGGCTATCTATGGGCCATCTGCCTTCCAAATGGACATTTTATCTTCAGGTCTTAATTTACATGTCCTCAGTTTTCGGGGGGTTTTTTTCCCCTGTCTTTTTTGGTTTTTCGAGACAGGGTTTCTTTGTCTAGTCCTGGAACTCACTCTGTAGACCAGGCTGGCCTCAAAATCACAGATACCTGCCTGCCTCTGCCTCCAGATTGCTGGCATTTGTAAGCACGAATAATAAAACCCAGAGACAGATTGGGGTTCAAGCTGAAGATCAAAAAAGCAAAGCAGTCAACCACTGGAGAGCTCTTACCTCTACCAATGCTCAGACAAACAAAGGGACGATCCTGCAATGCTCTCCACCAACCTCAGACTCCAATCCACTGAGTTCCTGTTTCCTCTCCTTTATATTCCTCTCTCTGCCCAGCCATATTGCTCTTGTCTCCACCTCCCCTAGTGCTGGGATTAAAGGCATGTGATCCTAAATGCTGGGAATCTTCTTTGTGTGAACACTGTTTCTCTTTTAGACAGATTCAGTCTTGTGCAGCCCAGGGTGGCCTTGAACTCACAGAAATCAATCTGCCTCTGTCTCCCAAGTCCTGGGATTAAAGGTGTATGTATAATCCCTGACCTGTATGGCTAACTAGTTTGGCTACTTTGCCCTCTGATCTCAGGCAAACTTTATTTATTAAAACACAAATAATATAACACTATAGGGATTAAAGACGTGTAGCATCAGTTTGGCAACAGTTTCTTTAGTACTAATTTAGAATTGGAGGTTGATGGATTGCTTAAATTTTATATAACACTTAAAAAAATAAACATAAAACATATAATCTGGGTCTTTATCTTTTATGTAGACTTCAGAAAGTACTACAATGAAAAACAAACTTGATGAAAGAGAAAAGTATATAAATTCTGTACAGAAGATGATTGAACCTGAAGCTGAGACCAGTCCTGGAAATTTACCAGTGACTGCAAATATGAAAGTGTCTGGGAACCTGAAGCATATTAACCATGATGATATTTTTGAGGTATGACTTCATTCTGATATAAGAGTTTCCAATTTAATATTTCATTGATGTTAACATTAGAAGCATAATATGATTCAGAAAATATTGCAATCCTTAAAAAATTTCACACTGCTAAAATACCACTCATCACTTTAAGCTTAAAATTTTGTATTTGTGAGTAAATGACTAGTTGGTAAATTAGATTATGGTGTTACATAAAATTAATAATTACAAGTGCTTTTATTTATTTTTGTCATAATGAGTATCATTACCACAAATCAGGTCCCTGTTATCTTATTCCATCCCCAGACCTTGCTTTTATTTCTGTAGTGTCAAAATGAAAAGCTAAAGATGTAGATCAGTAATAGAGCAATGTTGTAGCTTGCGTACAGCACTGGGCTCCGTCCTTAGCACTGTATAAGAAAAACAGAACAACAGAAAATGGCTGTTAAATTTTCATCATTGAATTGTTACTCTTGTTCAGTGTCTAAGAACGTATAATTTCTCATACTGAATAAATAAAAGCTATAGATCTTTTTTAAAGGCTTTATTGAGAGGTATCTCTAACCTACACAGTTTAATACTTCAGAGTATATAATACAGCAGCTTAAACAGTTTACAATGTTGTAAAGCCATTCCACAATTACTTGCAGAATATTTTTGACAACCACAAAAGAAAAATAAATCTCATATGTTTTGTGCCTCTTCAGGCTTTGCTTCCCCCTCAACTCTAAGCAGCTAAACCTACTTTGCCTGTATAGAGTTGCCTGTTTTGTATAAACAAAACCATACACTTAATATGTTTTGTTTTGTATTTAATACTGCCAAATGCCCACTGAGCCATCTCACTGGTCTTTATATTTTCTTTCACTTACCATATTGTCTTGAATTTCATTTTGTGATATCTCTCAGTACTGCATCTTATTCCTATTGTTGAATAATATTCTATTGAATATATATGTCTCAGGTGTAGATGAGATTGCTAAAAATATATGGAACTCTAACCTCTTTGAAACTACATCTCAGTATGTGGCCCCAGATGGTCTAGAGCTCACTGCGTAGCCCATGATGGTATAACTTGTGGTATTCCTCCTATATTAGCCTCTTTCATGCTAGGTCTATAGGTGTAAACTACCATGCCTAGCTGGAACTCCATGGTGGTTTTGGTTATCTCTTAACTCCAGTCCCAGAGGCTTCAACACCCTCTTCTGGCCTCCATGGTTATTGTACACACATGGTACCCAGACATACAAACAGGCAAAACACTCATACATACACAACAAAAATAAACACATCTTTAAAGATATTAATAGAGGTTAGCAAGGTATTTCATTAAAATTACAGCATTTTTGTGTGCCAAAAACTGGAGCTTCTATGTGGGTGTTGGAAAATAAACCTTTGTCCTTTGCAAGAGCAACAAGTGCTCTTATTTGCTGAGCCATTTCCACTATTCATACCTTTCTTATGGCACTTAGGAAGAAATAAAAGTCCTTAGTACTGTTTTTTTTTCTTTTTCAGGGGAACAAGTTTTGTAAAGAATTTGCTTTAGTTTCATTTTTCTGCCTAGTAATGAATTAGCCAGCAAGAGTTATGTTTTCATGTATACTATATGATATTAAACTCTCTGTTAATAGTTGTTGGCAAGTCATTTTCTTTGCTGACACTATTCAGTAGTAGGTAATCTGGAACAACTGTGGTATATTGGTTGTAATAAACATGGACAATCACATTTTCAAAACAAGTGAGAATTTCTTAGTTCACATTGATAGCAGTCTATCCTAGAAGATATCTTAGAAGCTAAGCATACTGAAGGGACTAGACTTGACAATTAGGGAGAAACTCTGCTGAGGGTCTCTCTGTAAATTGAATCTTTCAAAGGTAGGACTGTGTTTTGGTCATTTTTGTTCACCTGTAACCTCACATAGCTCTGGCACATAATAACTATTAATATAGCTCCAGAATGATACAGTAAACATTTTATATATTGTTAATAACTGCTATAGTTTTATTATTGTACTTAAAAAGATTAAGTCATGCAGATTTTTGTTAACTATTGACATTAAAAAGCTGTTTCCTACATGTTCTTAGTTATATACTTTGTCTTCCCTGTGATGTTTTTCTGGTGTATTTACTCATTTAAAAAGTCCAAAATTAAATTTGTATACCCCCTTTTTTTAAATTAGGAATCTGAAGACCTTTCTTCTGATGAAGAAATGAAAATGGCGGAGATGCGGCCCCCATTAATTGAAACCTCGATTAACCAGCCCAAAGTTGTAGCACTTACTAATAACAAAAAAGGTTAGATGTTGAAGGGTAAAGCATTAAGACTAGAAGTTACCTAAATAAGATATATTAATTCTGTGGGAGTAAATTTTATTGAATGACAAATTATTGAAACATTTTAAAAACTGCTGTTCCAAAATGTTATTTCCTTTTTACAGGAAGATAACACACAGGTCATGGACATTAGAGGGATATAATTATAGATTATAATTCCATTTCTCTTGCTTATGTTCTAAATACATTATCCTTGTGTGCTTAATTTTATTCATAAATACATGAAAAATTTGAATTGCAATGAGGCATGTTAAAGATTATTCATAAAATATATAGCCTAGTACCTGATATATGCTAGGTGCGCACATTATTTTAGTCTTATCTGTTCCAGAACAGTATTAAGCCCTCTTCCCTAGTTTTTGCCAACTAATTTTTATGTAAGAAAATAATAAACTCTTAGAAATGAAGTAAGTTGTAGCAAACACCTATCTTGTCACACACCTCTTACAACTAGTGCCTGATTAACTTTGCATTATCTCTACCAAATATCTGTCCAGACTGTTGCCTTCACCGTACTAATGATGGTGGTTTATAATGATACTTAGAAACTATTGAGTACTTAATTTACCAGTTGCTTAGGTACTACTGTGCTAAATAGTTGGTTGTCATAATCACCCCATAAAAAGAACTTCAAAGGCGATCTAATGGTATTTTTATAAATGAAGAAACCAAGACTCAAGTACCTTGAGGTTGGGATTTCTAGACCATTTGAGCCATGCTTATAAAAACAACAAACATCCCTTTAATTCATATGCTGCTCTATAGCTATGTCTGGGTATACTAGTTCCTTGATTGCCTAGAATTGAGTTTTTCAAAAAGAGCTTTTTTATGGACTGTTTTCAAAACTGCTTTTTACACTTCTGCCTTAGTGGAATATAAATACTGACTTGTTTGCTTGTTTTTTCATTGTTAGATAAACAGGCACATCACATATTAAGAGATTACCACTTTATAAGCCCTTCTTTGAAGTTGGAGAAATACAGAAGACCCATGTTGGTTCCCAGCACTCACAATGGGTGGCTCACTTTGTAACCTCAACTCCAGAGGAAGTGATACCTCTGACCTCTGTGGACATTTCACCCAAATGCGCATACATATATAAACACGCATATTAAAAATAAGTCTTTAAACATTCGTAAGAAGGGAGATGACCTTTGAAAATCATTAATTTTGTTTATGTATTGACTACATTGCTCAATTTTATTATAAAAATAAATTGAAAAATTCCATGTGCATAGGAAATAATTTCTTACCCAGATAAACTGTAGGAAGGTTGTGAATGATTAAGTATGTTTTATTATATGAGTTCTTAAAATGAAAGAACATTCACCAAAATGAGTGGGTAGGCTTTGAAAACTACCCATCATTTTATCAATAAGCTAAATCAAATCTTAAGTACCTTTAAATTTGATTGCATTATAAAATAATACCACAACTTTAAAGTTCTTGAATTTTTGTATATATTTAGGATTTAATTTTCAGAAATGCCTGATTATCTTATCTACTTACCACCTTGTACATGGAATCAATACAAAAGCTTTCCATAAATTCTTAGTGAATATATTATTGCACTTAAATATTTTGTTGTTGTTTCAGATGATGCAAAGGATACAGATTCTTTGTCAGATGAAGTCACACACAATAGCAATCAGAATAACAGCAATTGTTCTTCTCCATCTCGGATGTCTGACTCAGTTTCTCTTAATACTGACAGTAGTCAAGACAACTCACTCTGTTCTCCAGTGAAACAAATTTCTACTGGTAGTAACTCCAAAATAAGGTTTGTGAACATTTTAATAATATTATTTACTTATATAATAAATAGAAATAGTAATACAAATAATAAATACAGGACTAAACATAAGCATTTTCAGAAATATACAAATTGCTTAGGCAGTATATTTCTTTCCATTTTGAAACTTGATGATTATTAGTTACTTACAATTCTGATTTTTTGGTTTTGATTTCTTTCTAGACAAGGTTTCTCTGTGTAACAGTCTGACTGTCCTGGAACTCACAGAGATCCACCTGCCTCTGCCTCCCAAGTGCTGGGATTAAAGGTATGCACCACTACTGCCTAGCACAGTTCTGTTTTAAAATAGCTTTTTTTTTTCTTTTAGTTGAGAAAGAAACAACAAAATATAGTAGATTTTTAATTTCTAGGTAAAATGAACAAACATTTACATAAATATTTCTAGATGTTAGAGTATATAAACAGCCACTTTAAAGAAATTCATATTGAAAGTTATTTTTATCCTTATAAATCATGTTAATTACTTTCTCTTACTATGATAAAATGCCACGACCAAAGCAACTTATGGAAGAGATAGTTTATTTTGGCTTGCAGTTCCAGAGGGAGCGTTTATAATGGTGAGGAAGAAATGGCAGCAGGCAGCTAGAGTAGGAAGCTAAGAGATCAATACCTCTAACCACATGAAGAAAGTAAAGAGGGCAAACTGGAAGTGGAGTGAGACAATAAATCCTCAAGTCCACTCCTAGTGATGTACTCCCTTCAGCAAGGTTCCATTCCGTCTCCCATAGGCTCATGGCTATATCATAAGGTAAAATGCATTTAAGTCTGTATTAAAAGTTCTCATGGTTTTTAAGTCTTAACACCGTTCAAAAGTCTGAAGTCTCTTCTGAGACTCAATACAGTCTCTTAACTGTGACCTCCCAACCTTTAAAATTAAAAAAAAAGTATACTTCCAGCATGCTATGCCATGGATTATACAATACCATTCTAAAAGGGAGGAATGAGGACATAGTGAGGGAACATTGAACCAAAACTCAGCAGAGCCAACTCCAAATCCTACAGCTCCATGTCCAATGTCAAGTTCTGCCTATCTAGCTTTGTGACCTGTGCATACAACTCTTTCTTTGTATACATCTTTCTGTAGTCAGCTTTTGGCAGATGTCTGTTATCTGTAACAGTTTGGAGTTTGTACTGCAACCCAGGCTTTACTTTAAGTGTTCCACGCAGTGGCCTTTCATGGCCCTTTCACGCCCTTTCACAGCAACTCCAACCGAAAAAAAAACTCCTTGGTGGACTTTGCCTGTCCTTAGTGGCTCTGAAACCATATAGGGAGGAATCCACCTTCGTGGATGTCACTGACAAGTTAAACTGACAGCTCAAGTGGGTCCTTGATACCTCTCCCTACATTAGTAGCATCTTTTGTATACTGAAGCAGTTCTCCCTGAAGACACCCTTGTCATTGTTCTAGTGCAGAGCAGGGCACTGTCCTTAATGGTGATATCTCTAGAACATATCCGTTATCTAGCACTTGCATTGGCTGTAGTATTAAGTTTTCTAGTGTTTTATTCTCTCCAAGCTGCATTTTTCATTTCTTTTGTTCTACTTGCTGTTTTTCATTATAGACTTGTATAAAGAGTAATCAATAGTAACTAGCCAGACTCTACATTATACTGTATTGAAATTTCATGCCCCAAAGAAATTAGTTCATTACTTTTTCTTTTGTTTTTAGACAGAGTCTCACCACATAACCCTGAGTAGCCTTGAACTCACAGAGATGCTCCTGTCTCAGCCTTTCATGTACTGGAGTGAACGATGTATATAGCCACAACTGGCTATTATTATTTTAGCATCAGGCAAGTTCTTAGGAAAGAGAAGGCAGCCAAATTTTTTGCCAACATTTCAACAAATGGCCTATAGCACAGTTGTTAAGACAGTTCTTGCTTCCCTCAAACCTCTTGAGCAAGACCTCTCCCATCTTCAGTACTCTCAGTGCTATTGTCTCCAGGTTTCTACTAGAATGACCTGTAAACTCTGCTTAATTTTTAGTACGACCACATTCCTCCAAAAACAGCCTGGTCAGATTCTTTACAGCAACAACCCACTCCCTGGTGCCAACTTCTCTCTTATTTTCTTGACCAAACATGATGTATGGGGAAAAGAGTTTATTTGTGTTTATGGTTCCTAAAGGAGAGTTTTTAATGGTGGGAGAGTCATGGCAGCAGGCAGCTGAAAGAGCACATTTAGACAGAGACTGTTCCTTTGCTTCTGGCTGACCAAACCCGAATAATCACACAGAAACTCTATTAATTACAACGCTGGTTGGCCAATAGTTTAGGTGTATTCCTACCTGGCTCTTATATCTTATATTAATCCATTTCTTTTAATCTGTGTATCACCATGAGGTTGTGGCTTACCGGAAAAGTTCCCATTGTCACAACGTCTTCCTCCTTCAACAGCTATGAGGTGTCTCCTTGACTCAATCTACTCTCTGTACCTCTTCCAGCCTGGCTATATTCTACCTTGCCGTAGGTCAAAGGAGCTTTTTTCATTAACCAGTAAAAGCAACACCTATACAGAAGGACATTCCACATCAATCACATCTCCAACCATAGCTAGAAAGAGAGAGCAAATTGGAAATGAAGCTCTTAAAGCTGGTCCCTAGCAATGTGCTTTTTTCAGCAAGGCCCCATGCTCTAAAAAGTTCCCCTAAACAGCATCATCAACTAGAGACCCAAGTGTCCCTACACATGAGCCTGTGTGAGGCCTTTCTCATTCAGACCACCATGGAAATGTGGATCATACTAGGGAGGTGCCATTTGAAGGGTTCATTCAGATACTCTTGTTTGGTGCTATATATTGTCCTCAGTATTGTAGGAAATATCTAGCAAAGTAAGGGTGGTAAGCAAGGAGTAGAGCAATACCTTTTACATGCTTTTTTAATGATGAACTGTGGTTTTCTTGTAGTCACTATAGTTTTAGAATGACACGTTTATGAAATATTTGCCAAATACATTATATTACAGAGTAATGGTTACATAGTTTCTCTTTTGATCCCTTTTTGAACTTAGGTGTTTATACAGTTATTTATTTTAGTTTAACTTAACTGTTTATATATTTGGATTTAATAACCACCTATTATTAATGATATTAATGTAAAGCTTCAGAATTTACTTGTAAAATAGTCCTATGCCATTTACTTAATCACTCAAGTTACTCTCTGACTCTCAATGTAGCTTTCCCACCTTGAAGCATTTAACGTTTTAGCACATTTGTGAAATGACAGAGAAGATACCATTCTGTTCTTGTTCTTGACTTAGCCCTGGTAATCTATTTTGTAACAAGTTAGATTGAACATGTTGATTAAAATTAATCTGTAGGCAGAGTTTTCCTGTGTCCCAGCAGTTGCTTCCCAGATAACTAACACGTAGATTTAATACTAATTATAAATGCTTGGCCAATAGCTCAGGCTTGTTACTAGCTAACTCTTACATTTTAAATTAACCCATATTTCTTACCTATCCTGTCTTGAGGCTCATGGCTTGTTACCTCATTTTCTGCACATCCTGGTTCATGTGCATCTGCTGGCATCTTCTCTGACTCCACTTCATCCCAGCATCTTTAGTTTGGTTGTCCTGCCTGTATTTCCTGCTTGGCTACCAGCCAGTCAGCTTTTTATTAAACCAATTGAGTGACAAATCTTTACAGTATACAAAAGGATTATTCTACAGCATTAATCTTGATATTATTGATGATTTTTAACTGTTTTACTTTTCTCTCAGTTAATAAAAATCTCCACTACTTGACATTTTTTATCTAACTTTAATGTTAACTGATATAAAAACATAAAATTTGTACATATCAGTAGGTTATAGTGATGTTTGATACTTGTATATATAATTAAAGTCTTTATCTGGAGCTCCAATAATTCTTTTAATGTGTGTTATCTACAGATCAAATAGTTATTAATGACTCTCTGTTACCAAGAAAACTTGTCTTTATTACTTTCTCATAAAATTATTTTATTTTAGGCAAGAAGATGAAAATTTTAACAGCCTTTTACAAAATGGAGATATTTTAAACAATTCACCGAAAGAAAAATTCAAAGTTAATGATAAAAAGGATTTTAAGTTGCCTGAGTATGATTTGAATATTGAAGAACGATTAGTTCTGATTGAAAAAGATGACTCAAAATCCACATCTGATGAATCTCACCAGTTAGACCGTATCAACATGAATCTTAATAAACTTGTGACAAATGATACATGCCAGCCAGAAATCACAGAAAGATCAAAGGCACAAGATGTAGTGCTCGGAACATGCTTTTTAAGTGTTCATCCTAAAAGTGAAGCTCAACATACAGAAAATGGAAATAAGTATCCGAATTTGGAATCCATAAATAAGATAAATGGTCTTCCTGAGGAAGTCCCACAATCTTCTGGTAGGCTAGAACCCCAGAATTCTACTTCTTCTGGTGACATGGGTGTTTCTAAAAGCACTGAAGATCTCTCCCCTCAAAGAAGCGGTCCAGTTGGGTCTGTCATGAAGTCTCATAGTATAACTAACATGGAGACTGGAGGCTTAAAGATCTATGACATTCTTAGTGATGATGATCCTCAGCCACCAAGTGCAGCAGTTAAAATGACATCCTCCATGGATGGGAAGAACATAGTCAGGAGCAAGTCTGCTACACTGCTGTATGACCAGCCACTGCAGGTCTTCACTGCTTCTTCCTTGTCTTCTGATTTAATGTCAGGTACAAAGGCAGTTTTCAAGTTTGATTCAAATCATAACCCTGAAGATCCAAATATAATAAGAGGCCCCATAGTAACTGGTCCACAGTCTACGCCTCAACTGTATGGTTCTCCGCAGTATAATGTGCAGTACAGTGGCAGTGCTGCAGTCAAAGAGACCTTGTGGCACCCTAAACAAAATTCACAACTAGATCCTGTCAGTTTTCCTCCTCAGCGCCTTCCTAGATCAGAGAGTGCCGAAAATCACAGTTACACAAAGCATTCTGCCAATATGAATTTTTCTAACCATAACAACGTCAGAGCCAATACTGCATACCATTTACACCAGAGACTTGCTCCAGCCAGACATGGAGAAATGTGGGCTGTCTCCCCAAATGATCGGCTAATTTCAGCAGGAGCTCGGACTGCAGTTCAGCGACAGAGTAGTGTGTCTTCAACAGCTTCTATGAATCTTGGTGATCCTGGTCTCACAAGGCGTGCTCAAATTTCTGAAGGAGATTATTTGTCATACAGAGACTTACATTCAGTGGGAAGAACGCCAGTGATGTCAGGATCACAGAGACCACTTTCTGCACGAGCATACAGCATTGATGGCCCAAATACTTCAAGGCCTCAGAGTGCCCGCCCCTCTGTTAATGAGATACCGGAGAGAACTATGTCAGTTAGTGATTTCAATTACTCACGGACTAGTCCTTCAAAAAGACCAAATGCAAGGGTTGGTTCAGAACATTCTTTATTAGATCCTCCAGGAAAAAAAGTTCCTCATGACTGGCGAGAACAAGTACTTCGACATATTGAGGCCAAAAAGTTAGAAAAGGTAATTGAACGTGTTTTTTTTAAATTCTTTATGAATTTATTTATTTTCCTTAGAAATGGTTTGTCCTTTGTTTTTAATCAGTGAAATAACACAGTCCAAATTAATATCTACTTACAATGTAAGTGTTTTTTCCTATTGCTAAAACCAGAGTTCTATATTTAAACTTAAGCCAGGACAAGTGAGATGATTGTACAAACTGCTTTTTTTACTCCTCAAATTCTCGGATGGTCATGCAGTCTCCTTATGCTTGTGTGTCTCTTTTAGCTTGTACTCATAAACTGGATACCCTATATATACACAGCCATGCTCAGCATTTTCTGAACTGATTACTACCAATGATGATTGTATAAATATTGTAAGAAAAATACCAGTTTATTGTATAATTACTAAGATAATGAAAATATATTTGTAAATGTAAATATTTCATCAAAATCTTTTCTGCAGTCTACATTAAATGAACTAACATCTCTGACAGATGACTGGCAGCATGGCATTTATTTTTTTACTTTGATGGATTACATTTCTGATGTTCTTTAGCAACTCAGTTGAGTGTTTTTGTGGCTATAGTGCAACTTGGAAAAGTTGGTATAATAACTAATGCTTGTGTTCATCAAATAACCTTATTTATAAATCTGTGTCTTTTGAAAGGATATATTGTTATGTGGCCCAAAAATATAAAATATAATCCTTAAGCCAGGCATGGTATCATACACCTGTAACTGCAGTACTTAGCCGTCTGGAGGAGGAGGTTTGAAGCCAGCCTGGGCTACAAAGAGAGGAGAGATCTTATTTCCCCTTCCCATTCCCAACCAAAGATTGTTTTGTTATTAAGACTCAGCTTTATATATCTCTCTAGGGTTTCTTTTTAAAATTACTGTTTCTCTATTTATTAAAGCTATAATATATTTTAAATACAGCTGAACATAATGTAGTCTGTTGCTTTATAAATTCCTTAATTTTTAGGAAAAATGCAAAGTATGATTATTTCTTTATAGCCAATTAATTGTATTAAATTTATTTTTTAGATAACATCTGTCAGCTGCAGCTAACTTCATCTTTTCTGTTTGCTATAACTAACACTGTTGAGGCTGTTTGAATATGTGTTCATTTGGTTGGGAATTTGAAAATTTCTTCGGCTGAGATGAGGAGGAACATGGCTCTAATTTATAATAAACTTGTGTTGTACATGTAGAAGTAGATTTTAGAAGAAAAGGTTGTTTTCAAAGAGGTTGTTTCAGAGACTTGAATGAGAACGAATGAAGTGTTTATTAATGGGACGGAGATACAGGAATGAATTTCAAGAGACTTCTGAAGTAGACATCCTCAAAGTTTGATTGTAGTTGAATACTCCTGTACTTAGTTACTGTGAATAAGGGACAAAACTTGAGGGTTTGTGCTTTGCATAGGTGACTGTTGGGAATTCCGCTATTATCAGAGATAAAGGAGGGATTGCTGTCACAGATGAAGGTTTTTATTTGGTATAGTTTACATCATAAGTGGCTTATTCTCCCACTGTTCTGTTTGATAGAAAAGTATCTGAACTTCAGTAAATAGGAAGCAAGCAGCATCTAGCTCATTGTTGAATGTGCCTTTTAGTTTTTTCTTTCCATTGCATAAATTATTTTGCATAAATTAAGAAATTTTTAAATTTGATACACAGTTTCTTAGAAAATAAAAGACAATGGTTTTATAGTTGTATTCTGAAAGTCAATTTAATCAGTGGATTTATGAAATAGAACACTTGTAAGAAAGAAAATTAAAAGGCTGGATTTAAATTCATTGCTGATTGGAGGGAGGGGGAAGGAGAGAGGAAAAGTTTTCTTCTCAGCTATGCACCTCTGTAATCTTAGCACTAGGTGCCGTAGAGACAGTAATTCAAGGTCTGCCTGGAACTACATGATACCCTGTCTCAGAAACAAACAGTGTTTCTCTGGTATGAATGCTGAGAATAGGGAGAGACAATTCACCTTGGCTGAATTAAGGATTTATTTATTTTTGAAAAAAATTTGATAATGTGTAGGTTTGAGTTAGGAGAAACAGAATGTCCTAAGAGTTAATTTTACGTAAGATAGCATAGTGTAGCTATCTTATGTAAAATAGTTCTAAACTTAAACAGAATCTTAAGATACTCTTATCACCACATTTTTTTTTGAGATTGCTAGGTGGTGGTGGCACAGGCCTTTAACCCCAGCACTCTGGAGGCAGAGGCAAGCAGGACCTCTGTCAGTTCAAGGCCAGCCTGGTTTACAGAGCTAGTTCCAGGACTGGCTTCAAAAGCTACAGAGAAATCCTGTCTCATAAAACAAACAAACAAGCAAAATCAAAAAAGTGTGTGTGTGTGTATGTATGTATATATATATAATTTTTTCATTCCTGCTCCTCCCTTAAAACCTTCCCATATATTCCACTCTTTCAAATTCAAGTCCTCTTTTTAATTTTATTATTGCATGCATATAATGTATGCACATGTTTTCATAAATAGAACCTTCTCAGTTCATAATAATACTTGTAGGTATGTTTTCAGGACTGTTGGTACTGGACAGCCTGTTGGTGTGCTATTCTCTGGGGAAGAGCACCTCCCCAACCCCCTTCTTTCCTCCTTCATATCACCACATTTTATGAAAGAAATTGAGGGTCAAAACAGCTAAGTAATTGGCCCCAGGATAATCTATATTATATGGCAGGAACAGAATAATTTTAAAAATTCAGGAGGAAATTTTCTGTGTGAATATCATAGGAAGCCATTTTTTGTTATGATCTGACGATTGATAATGATGAAAGAGGCATTTTGGGATTTCCCAAGCAAATGTGTTCAGCATGAATTGATGATTCATACCATACCTAAGATTATGGATTCTGTAGAGATCAACTTGAAATACACTTTAATGTCATTTTAAAAAAAAAGGTTTAAGTTACAGTTTGTGTGTGTGTATATGTGTACATTTATACATAAAAACTGTACTAGGAGTTCAAACACACATATACGGTAGAAGAGGAAAGCTTGCAGGGATCCGAGGGGTAATGCTTGGTGGTACCCTGTCCTCACTAACCTAAAATATATTTTAGTCCTGAGTGAAAGAAAGAAAATTAAAAACTTTACTTGATCATAACTTTGAGTTTTTTTAATTTTAAAAAATTTGAGAATGGAGTTTTTAAAGCATTGTGACACTGTGTGGAGATTTGGCAAGATATAACTTACTTGGTTTTGAGTTAATTGAATTTGATGTGATAATAGGGCATAAAATTATTTCTAACCTTTATTATAGTATAGAGACTTAGTTTATTTTCTTGTGTCCAGAAATGTTCTAAAAGTATTATATAAGATCCTGAAAGTTGACATTTTTAATTGTAGAAACTCTGCTTTAGTCTGGCAGTTTTTCATTAGTTGTGAAATGGTAGCATACGTAGGCAATACAAGTACTTCATAATGATGCTGCTAATTAACTACTTTAATAGCAACAAGATTTAAACTGTAAACTCAAAGAATTGCTTCAAGATATTGGCCAATATTAAAGGACCCCATTCCTTCCTTGGCACTGTGCATGTGGACATGCACACATGCATAATTGATGGTGGTGGAGGAGGCAGCATGAGAAAATGCTTCCCTTACCTTTTGAGGTACTCGAATTTTTTCTTTGCATAGTAGTTCATTGAAGCATATGCATTTATGACCTTTTAGTTATAACCCTCTCCTCTATCCATAAAATATCTGTACTAAGAATTCAAACATATAAAATAGATTCTACTTTGAAGATCTTGCCACTGACTTAAGTAAATTAACAAAGAAAATTTGAAAAGGAATTAAGCTGGGCAGTGGTGGTACACCTTTAACCCCAGTACTCTGGAGGCAGAAGCAGGTAGATCTATGTGAGTTGAAGGCTAGTCAAACCGTTTCCTTTCAGAGTTGAATTATCACTAATACTAGTATTTGCTGATATCCCTACCTGTATAAAAAATCAGATATAAAGTACTCTAAGCCATATTAATACAAAGTGGCCATTGTCTCATTTACATGTTCTTGTTAGATAATAAGTGTCCATCTAGTACACTGATAACCTGTGGTTACAACCCCTGGTAGGTTACATATCAGATATTTACATTATGATTTATAACAGCAAAATTACAGTTACGAAGTAGCAATGAAAATATTTTTATGGCTGGGAGACACCACAACATGAGGATCCTATCCTAAATGGTTGCAGCATTAGGAAGGTTGAACACCACTCTTCCAGGGCCTGGCTAACATAGAAGTTTGTACTCAGCCCTGTTTTCTCTCTACATGATAACCATCAGGAATATTGAACAACAGTGCCTAGTACGGTGTGCCTAGCATTTAATCAAGTTAATATGCTAAAATCAATACTTTAGGATCCACAAAATAACTAAGGAGTAGTAATTTTATAGATCTTTTTTTTTTTTGGAAGTCTGTTATTTTGTGGTATTAGTTACCAACTTCAAAATCAAGAAAATATATTTCTGAAGAGTAATATGTAAATGCTTGCTATTTCATTTCTCTTAGTCATGGGTTTTGCCTAAAATGTGGTTTCCCTATCTTAGGCCATCAAGCCCCATCCACATTGAAAGTCTAAGAATGATGAAAAGTCTAGGTGCATCTTTAATTCTTGGGTCAAATGCAAGGGTCTTCATGGAACCCCAAACTGTAGAAGAATACTATCATTGGGCCACCACTAACTCCAAAATGCAATAACCATCTACTTGAATGGGAAATGTTTGTCAACATAAAGTTTTCTAGAATTGTTTTGATGATTATAGAATGACAGACACTCTACAGAGGACTCCCCTTTGTTTCCAGCGCCTAATGTAATGTGGCTCACAAGCTTTTATAACCCCAACTCCAGGTGATCTGATGACTCTCTTCTGGTCTCCATGGCCACTCATATACTGGACATACATACATTTGTGCACAGGGTACATAACTAAAAATAATAAAATATTTTTAAAAGTTACGTTGTACAATTTAAAATATTTTTCAAAATATGGAAAATAAGTTTTTGAAAGAATGAAAATGACTGGTAACCAGGTGATTATCACAAAGACATTTTGCTGTAGCATATGTTTAAATGTTAATATTATTTAATAGTAGAATTCTCATAGAATTAAATAGATCCTTTAGAAACTTCTTTGAGAATTACTAGTTGCTGGTAAATTCATCTGATATTGAATATTTTGCTTATATACAACTTTATATAAATAAACACATACCTGGGTGTGTGCTCACCCCCAGTTTCTGTTTTAGACATACTAATAGACATAAAGGAAATGGTAGTGTCTAATAAACAAAAGCAACTATATGTTTGTACTTCTTTGATTCTTAAGCATGTGATTAAACATGATTATACCTGTTTTTTATGTATGTATGTGTTATATAGCTGTATGTATCAGTTTCTTTCTGGCTCTGAATTCAGTGTTGCATGATACTTGTTCATGGTATGGGTGGGGTTACTTGTAAATAATTCTGTGTGCATAACATGTCTTGTGGAATTTGCATGCTACACTAATCTTCTGTAAATCTACCTTTTCTTTATTCAGAGTATGCTGTCAAGGTCCTTTAATTCCACTCTTGCTGCTGTAAGCAGCTCTCACTATGGCAGCTCTAGGGATCTGCATGGCAGCCAGGGCAGCCTTGCCCTGAGTGTTGCAGACGGAAGAGGTTCTGGTGGGCACATTTTTCGAGTGAGTACCGATAGTAGGCTAGTAATTGTTGCACACATGAGCACATTCAGATCTTAAGTGTTTTGACATTTCTAGGGGAAAAGGTTCTGTAAGTTAGAAATCTTTGTATTTTCTGGGTTTTTTTGTGGCTTAGATCTACAACTTCTGTCTTTAATTTCTTTGGTCATAAGTTAATGATTTTAGCCAGGTGTTATTTATAAGTTTAGTAATTAAGAATCAGCTAATAAAAAGCACTATATGCACCAAAGTTTAATCCCATTTCACTGAATATGACTAAATATGAGACTGAAGAAGTTGTAAAAGTATAGCATAAAGGAAAAATCCAAATCTTAATTGAACACATTTCATCATGGCCATTAGTGGTGAAAGATTTATTATCTAGTGATTGTTTAAGAGTCAGTTATAAGGACTGCCAAGAGTGAACAAAAACAAGGCTGTCATGGCTTAGTAAGGACTCACAGCCTCTAAATAAATCTCCCCTTCTGCCCCAAATGACCTTTCTTCTCTGCAACCTTCTTTTATTCCTTCTCATAGTTTATTTCCATTTTGACTATTTGGTTGTTCTAGGCTCTTCACTTGTTCCCCAGACCCCTTCCACCTTCATCCCTGGCTGTTGTCTGTTATGTTCTAGAGCAGGAGCAGTGTTCTGGATTCAGATTGCCGTGGCTGCTCTGAGCTGGTCTTGCCCTGTGCTCCGCCATCCGCCATTACTTGATGTCTTTGCTGTGTGCCAACAGCGATCATCGAGCTTCTTAGTTTAGAAGAACAAACAGGCTGATGACTGCTGAGTCAGCCTTTTACTTCAGCATACCCGGAGTGGATTTATTAACTCAGCAATCTTTGCCACTCATAGTCACCTAGACAGTTGTTCTTTCTAAATTTGTTCTACAAAAATATTTTGTCCTTATTTTCCTTAGATTTAAAGTCTATACAGACTTTGAATTTTAGTTTTTCATTCACAGTATGCTTTTGTATATGATGCATAAGCGTAGTTGTCTATTCAGGCTTGAGTATAAGTTTCTAGCTTTGAACTGTGTTGATTATATAGTCTAAATGTATATCACAAAAAGAGAAGAAAAATGAAATACGTACTGTTAGTAGACAAAATTAGATCAAATCACACCAAAAAATGCTAAGCCATGCTTTGAACTAGCAACTAACTGGACATGATATGTCAATTGCAAGTATTACTTTTTAAGATTAAATTGCAAATTCTTAAAATTGCATGTGTTCCATAGTATATTATTATAATGAATCGTATTTTGAGTCATTTTTTCAATACAAAATTTAATTTCTTTAGTGCTAAGCATGTTTTGAAAGAGTGAAAGCAACAGTGAAACATACTATGCTTTATTTTCTACATTAGGTGTGCTTAGAATTAACTTAAGGTAATATAGATGTTTTATTCTCATCATATTTATAAAAACAATCAGGGATAATGACATTTAGCTTTTTTTCTTTGCGGTTATCATTAAGTTAAACTATAATTTATCATATGTAGGTATGAATTAGTTAATGTTAAAGCATTTCTTTAAAACAGTGCCCTTAAAGTATTGAGCCAACGTTAATATGACAGAATTACAGCACAGCAAGTTTTATATGGTGGATTTATGGGTATTGCACAGCATTATAATCAAGGGGAGTTCTTGGTGGTATCATGAGATCAAAGCAATACCAGTTCATTTTCTTTTAATGAAAAACTCTTTAGTGCTTTACAATAATTTATTATTTGCTCTTAAAATTGGAGAGAATTAGCTAGCTTTAACCACTATACTTACTGAGTAAAGATATTAAGTTATAAGTATAAATGAAAGTAAAAGGAAAAAAACATAAAATAGTATATATTACAATGATTAAAAATGTCTGTCTTTATAAATTTTTTTACACGTTACAGGAACAAATGTTTTGCCATGTACCTTTGAAGGAAGGTAAAAGACCTGATGGCAGTGATGATGATAGTGTATCTAACTTGAGTCTTTTATGTCTCCAGTCTAGCAGCATTTCTTAAGCTTCTTTCGTGCATCTCATTGTTTTGTTTCACATCTTAAAGTATATTATTTGTTTACCTTTTTCCTCCCTCATTTGAAGCATCCTCAGACATCCAGTCCAGGAGATTCTTGCCAAGATGATAGATTGATTTCAGGAGAGCAGAACTACTCGTCAGGTGCACTTAGTCACAAAGACCTTCCAGACAGCTTGATGAAAGTAGGTGCTCACAGCAATAAACAAAGCAGTGTCTTCGCTTGCTGTTTTCAGTGTTTTAATTTGAAATCTCATATGTACTTTGAAAATATTTTATAAGGCTTGCTTTCATTATGTAGGATTATTTTTAAATGATACGTAAATACAAGAGAATTTGACTGCTGTTTCTTGGTTTATTCTGTGATTTTTCACACTAGAGAATCGATTTATAGTTACATTGTTTGCTATAGTTCCACCTGCTTATTTTAGCATTTGAATCAAGAACTTTTTGGCATTCTTGACAATAAACCTACTTGCAGAGTTAGACAATGACTTTGTCTTAGATTGTGCATTCTAGAATATTTTACTGTTAATTAAAAACATTTGAAAATGTTTAGATAGAATTAGAAATCATCTTGAAAGACCTTGTATATAGTAGAAAAGGTGATCATTTTGTCTTTTTTAGTATTTTGTAGGAAAAACCTTACAGATAAATTATTTGTAGCAGTGCCAGAGATCATTCTTGTTCTCTCTCAGCTATTTTTGTTTTACCCAATTGCATGCCTCTAGTGTAACCAGGTACAATAATTATGACTAACGTTTATTATCTACAACTCTTAAGTTGCTCTTGAGGATAGGCATCCAGCCATATGATATATAAGCTCATACATGCTTACTTATTTTATCCCTTTTCTTTTAATTCAAAGCTGTCATTCAATTTCTTTTTTTTAACATTCACCTTACAGCTTAGTTCTTAACACTTTTTTTATTTCATGAGGGATTGACTAAACATAGCTTAATATATTTCTTATGTTTAATACTAATTTAGACAAAACTGAATATCCAGGTGTCAGCAGCTTTTAAGAATAGGAGAGGCTCAGTGTAATAACACGTGTCTGTGTCCTAGCACTTGAAACCCACGGCTGGAAGGTCAAGAGTTTGTGGCCAGCATGGGCTACAAGGTCAGGGAGGTTGATGCAAGAGAGATGGCTCAGTGAATAAAAGCAGCAGCTGTCTTGAGTCTGACAGCGTGAAGTCAATCTCTGGAAACTACAGGGTGGAAAGAGAACAGACCCCTGAAAGTAGTGTGACCTTCACATATGCCATGGCATGCATGCACTGACTCTATAGTCAGAAGAAACTATTCTATATATATGTATTCTTTCTAAACAACAAACCTTTTTGTATCTTTAGCAAGATAGAAGTTTACAGCATACAATTCTGAAACTTTTGTCAAACTTCTGTTTGAATAATTTTCGGGGAAATTTTAGTTTTCTTCTAATGTCCTTTGAACAGAAATTCTTTTCAGTTACCCTACAAGGAAATTTAAATGATGAATAACAGAAACAGGCTCTCTTTAGCTAGATTCTTTGTAGAATAAAATAAGCTATTCACTACAAATGTAATCCTAAGTCTAAAAATTCAGGTTCATGGGGGTTATTAAAGGTAGTTAGTTCATTAGCAAACTAATAATCTCACAGAATTTGTGGTGGGTTTATTTTTGTGGTAAATAAAGTAGAATATCAGTGTTTTAACTCTTGTGTTTTTAAATATTCCATAGAATTAATATTTAGAGAGCTTGAAAATTACTGATAATACATACATACATAAAGAATAAATCAATTAATTTATGTGTAGATAGCTGAACTTTTATTTCTGAAAAGAAATAAAGTTAAAATATATTCAAATTAAGAAAAAAATTACACTCAATTAGTTTTTTTTATTAGGAAAAATATAACTACACTCACCTTTTGTGTATGTATGTTATGATTTGGTATGAGAAAAGGATAATCTAATAGGATAACTTAAGTTTAATTTTTTAGTATATAAATTTTTTATGTATATCAATAGTTAAAGTTTTCCAGTATACTTGTTTCCTACTTTAACATTGGTAAGTGTAACAGTAGATTTATATATAACAGAAAAGCAATTTAAAATATAGATTGAGGCCTTCTTTTAAAAGTTTGCTGATAGATTCGATCAGTAAATATTCAAGAAAGTTTAATATCTAGATATTAATAACTTTCTTTTGGAAGTTTTAAAATTAGAAGAATAAGTGAGAGTTACTCAGTATTTAATGGTGTACAATATTAAAAATCTAGTGCTTTTGTATTGCTCCAAAAAGAATGTCCAAGTACTTGTAGTAAGACATTATTACTGGTCATTTTAAAGATAATTTATGTTTTTCTTAGATGCCTTTGAGTAATGGACAGATGGGCCAGCCTCTCAGGCCTCAGGCAAATTATAGTCAAATACACCATCCCCCTCAGGCATCTGTGGCAAGGCATCCCTCTAGAGAACAACTCATTGATTATTTGATGCTGAAAGTGGCCCACCAGCCTCCATATACACATCCCCATTGTTCTCCTAGACAAGGCCATGAGCTGGCAAAGCAAGAGGTAAGAGTTATCAAGACTGTTTGAAATATGAAATTAAACTTTCCATATATTCTTATAGGTTAATAGCAATATATCCATATAGAATTTTAACAGTAGTTTTTTACCACTTTGTTTTAAGTTTATAAAGTTTAGTTTTATAAAGTGTTAGACTTTGTGGTTTCTAACTTGACTTTATGATCATGTAACATAAGATTTAGTGTTGGGGTGTGGTTTGTTTGTTTGTTTGTTTTTAATTCTAAGGCAACTGCTTATCCAAAATGGATTGATGGTGCTCCGGTAGATTTTCTTCTGAGACTATAAATAATAGACCAGTAAACTGAAGTGGTCCTGTTCTACACCAGAGTCTGAGCTTTTAGATTAGGAAATTCAACTATAGTCTCCAGACCATGTTGAGGGTTTGATCTTCAAAACGTATAGGTCATAATTTCTTATACCTTAATGCTTTATTCATGAAGTAATAACCTTGAAACCCTTTGTATTGATCACATTTTGTTTTGAGCAAGCCTGTGGTAAACAGGAGCATCCTTTAACAGAACTAAGCTTCTATAACCTGCTATACCAGCACCTTGAAAGAAGCCTGAGGCTGGAAAGTAGTGTGTTCAAGGTCCACTTGGATGCATCAGACAATCCGGGTTAGCCTAGGCTGTTTAGTAAGACCCTGTGGTAACAAAACAAGCCAGCATTTAGGACCCAGAGGCAGGAGGATCTCTATGAGTTCAAGCCCACCTGTTCTACCAGCAGGTTCCAGGACAGCCAGGGTGAGCCTGTCTCAAGAAAAGAAAACATGTCTACACCTTTTATTTTACAATAGTTTATAAAAACTGCTGTTAGTCAATCTGATCTTACAGTCCTAATTCTAATTCCCCTGAACTTTATAAACAGAGGGAATGAAGGGTTGAGTTCTAAAGCCAGTTCTCAATGTTAGTACCTTATGGCACAAGACAGTAAGCATGTAATTTAAGTGGTCTGTAAGTGAAGACTGTTGGGAATGTGCATATGTGTTCTGTAGATATGCATCATGATGATAATTCAGGCTGGCTAAAAAGTAAAATAGAGCCAATGTCAGTTGATTGAAGTCATAAGTAATGTTAGGAGCCACACTTTGTAATTCTACTGTGCCTTTCCCTCACTAACTCATTAACATGAATAATGGTGTTCTCTGTTGTTGTCACCTCATCTGCTTGAACTTAATTCACCAGTATGTAAATATGAATATTATTGTATATTTTTATTGTATAGTGATATTTCCTTTATTTTCATATTAAATCAGATTCGAGTAAGAGTAGAAAAGGATCCAGAACTTGGATTTAGCATATCAGGAGGTGTTGGGGGTAGAGGAAACCCTTTCAGACCTGATGATGATGTAAGTTTTTTTTTAAATTCCCTGAACATTCATAATGTCTCATTCATTAATATCATACTTACTGAGTGAAAATCTAATGTAAATTTCCTGGGTCTCTCATCTCTTTATTATTTTTGTTTTTTGAAATTTGCTTATTTCATGTTGTTTGAAGTAAAGAATTTTACCTGAAATGTGAATAGTGATATTACCAAGTGATTTTTAGTTTTGGTACTGCTTCTCCAAAAGTCCATAGAAGTTATTTCATTGCATTGCTAAAGTCAGAATTACTAGAGAGAGAAATTATGTTGACCTGTCAGAGGGGTTCTCTGAAAAGTCAGAAGACAGCTTCCACCATATTCAAGTATTTGCATGGTATTGAAAAGGTTTTCCCTTGCTCCTGAGTCATGCTTTCAGTTTGTGGTTTGGCCTTAAATAATATTTTTTGTGGTTATTCATTAAAGGGTATATTTGTAACAAGGGTACAGCCTGAAGGACCAGCATCAAAAATGCTACAGCCAGGTGATAAAATTATTCAGGTAATCAAGTCAACCTTTTTCATTTTCTTTCATTTTGCAATAATTTTATTTTATAGTACTTTCTAATGTTTTAGGGTTTTAAATATTTTTACTTTTTGAAAGTCATGTTTATATGTTGATAAATCATTTTAAGTTTAGAAATGTTTTTACTAATTTAAGAGGATCTACTTGAATGCTAGTTGTCATTATATCAGATAGTAAAATTTGAAAATCTGAGAAACATTTTGGTATTTCCACTCCTTTTCTGTATTACTGCAGTAACTTTATTTTACCGAAGTACACGCAGTATGACAGTCTCTTAGTTCGCAAGAGTCCACTTCCTCCTTCCTACGTGAACTACTGTTAGTTCAGATAATAATACGAAGAAGCCTTCAAACCAAAAAATGATAGAGACATTATAGAGTTTAGTAGTTGAAAGTAAATACCACCTCAGAACAAATCCCTGCCCAGCCCTTTTTAATGTTAGCTTAGTGCCTACTTCAGCAACATATACACTAAAATTGGAGTGATTAAAGGATTACATGCAAATTCATGATGATAAAATTTTTAATGGTTTTGATTTTGAAATAATTTCAAACTCAGAAAACTCACAGGAACTGTGTAACAAAAGTGATCATGCTTTGCCAGACTATCTTTAGTACTCATTTTTTTTCTCATTTTGTAACAGGCTTTCTTTTGGGCCACCAACCAGCTCTCAAATCATGACACAGAGATCTATTAGTTAAAAATGATCAGCCTTAGTTTACACTTGTTTCTTGCTAGTTCTTATAACTTATTTTAACCTGTTTCTCTTCATCTACGTTTTGCCTTGGGACTCTTTACCTTTCTTTCATTCTGTATGGCTGGTCCTGGGCATCTCCCTCTTTCCCTTGTTCGCTCTCTCCTCCCTGGAGCCTCAATTCCTCCTTCTACTTATTCTCTCTGCCTGCTAGCCCCGCCTATCCCTCTACTCCCTAGCTATTGACTTTTCAGATTTTTATTAGACCAATCAGGTGCTTTAAGCAGACAAGGCGAAACAGCAACACATCTATACATAATTAAACAAATACAGCATAAACAAATGTAACACATCTTTACATAGTTGATCAAATGCATTATAAACAAATGTAACAACATCTTTGCCTAGTCAAACAAATATTCCACAGTATTATTTTCCCTCTATAAATACCCCCACACAAACACTCAACACACATACTTTTCTGAATAACATTGGAATCCATGCTTTCAGTTTTATGGCAGGAAGTTATTATTTCTGTTCAGACATTCCTGGGTTTTCAGTCTTCTGAAATAAGATGAGTCTAGTGTTGCTTTTAATCTATAGTGTTATTTTCAAGAATGAAAGGATTTAATTGATATGAAACACTTCAGCATGTATGTCTGTCTGGTCCAGAGTGAGAATTCAGTAAATGCTAGCTATCTTTTATATAACCTGTTTGCTGATCTTGAACCAATGGCTCCAATAATAAGTCTAGACACTGCCTTCAGTTACCCCTGAAGTTTGGTAAGCCTGGATCTACCTTAACACATACATAAAACACCCTATCTGATCTTGTCTTGACAAGGACTTCCCAACATTGGAATAGTGTATTAGAATTATATGAGGGTCTGAAGAGATGGCTCCAGTGGTTAAGAGTACTTGGCTGTTCTTCCAGAGGATCCAGGTTGGTTCCTGGAAACAACAGTCTGTAACTCCAGGGCATCTAATACCCTCTCTGGCCTTCTTGAATACCAGGCACAGGCACACATGCAGGCAATGCATCCATAAACCTAATTTAATAAAATAAAATTTATTTTAAAAGAATCATCTGATAACTTGAACAAAATACAAGTTCCTGGTTTATTTCTATAGAGATTTTATTTCTGCTAAGTATGGAATGTAGGGACTGTTAGTCTGTATGTGTTTTTAATTTTATGTATGTGTATACAACACACATGTGCTGCACTTCATGAGTGTAGAGGTCAGAAAATAACTTGAAGGGGTCAGTTTTCTCCTTCTGCGCTGATGGTTCCCCAGATTCAAACTCAAGGCTTCAACGTGGAGTCAGATGGAATCATCCCATCAGCCAGTGTGTTGTTTTAAATTGCTGCACTGGTTCTTTTTTCTAATAGGTTATGAACTGGCTGTCAGAAATTTACAACTAGAAATGCAAATATTTTTCTGAGATTCTTTTTTCTAAAAGTTGTTTTTCCTCTTTCTTCTAGGCTAATGGCTACAGTTTTATCAACATTGAACATGGACAAGCAGTGTCCTTGTTAAAAACTTTCCAGAACACAGTAGAACTCATCATTGTACGAGAAGTTTCTTCATAAACACTATAGACAAAAAAAAGAAGAAAAAAAAGAAAAAGAAAAAAACAAATGGGGAAGATAGCAAGATTTATTGGAAGACACTTGGAGGGGAAATGACTATTTTGCTTATTTTTATATATAAAGAAGAACTCAGACAGTTGGCTGGGAACTTGTACATTACTGAAATAATAATGGAGCTTGTGGTTAGAGGGAAAGAACCACTGTACAGAAGATAAAAAGAGACTGTTGAATTCAAATCATAGGAAATTTGTTGTTAGGTTTTGAAACATAGCAAATCAAGGCTACAAAAACAAAATTATGTTGTTTTTGTATAGAATGTAGGTTTATTTTTGGATTTCATACACATGACTGACTGTATGCAAGGCAATAGTTAGCCTTGATTGTAGCCCAGAGACAGATGGCAGAGCTATCTATCTCATAGCTTTTGTGTCCTTATTTTTATCCAACTGGTATTAATGTTTTTTCTGCCGAACTACTTTTTTCCATGTGGGTAAGAGATTTGAAGTGTTGGCTTTTGCTATGTGCATACTGAAGAGTGACTAGATGAAATTGGTGCTGGTGGGTTCACTTTCCGAGGCCAGAATAAAACATTATTTCCTGTAAAAATCTGAGGCTAACAGTGAAAAAAAAGTTATTTGATAATGTATTTTTATTAATAGAATAATGCAATAAAATACATAATGTCTTTTTAAAAGACAATAATTGCATTTTATGAGCTCTACAAGATCGATTCTTGTCTTAGCTGTTGATTATACATTTGCTATTGGTGATTCAATTTTTAATTTTTTTAGTTACTGAAGTTTTTAATGTAGATGCATGTCCGCACATTTCCCATACTACAAAGTTCTCTGATATTTTTTTCTTTAGCAAATGGTGGTACTTGCAATCTAATTTTTATAATTAGTACTCCATAATTAATTTATAATTTTTGTTTTAAGAAGCAAATTAAACTAAAAGGCCAGTTTTAAGATTGTATCTGTTGCCTGTAATACGAAGTGTCAGAAGGTTTAGGAAAGCCTCTCGATTTTGTTTGGCCTGGCATTACCTTGGTAAAGTGAAGGGAACTGTGGAGTTAGCATGGAGCTAGGAAACCAAAGCAAGTCTGTGAGACTGCGCAGTGATAGAGAAGTGTTGTGGAGAGAGGTAGAGCGAGAGATGGCCCCTGGGGCCTACCAGTGTGGAAAGGGTTCAAGTCAAGGGCTGTTCCTCCAGATCACGTTAAATGTGAACTCCACACTTGAGAGTCTTCAAAGGGTTTCTAAGTGTACAGTGTAATAGTGTTTTACCACCAACTGCCTTTGTTCCTAGTTACTGTAACAAGTATTTGATGATAGAAGTTATTAATTTTGTTTATCCAAACCATTAATTTTATTTGCTTTTGTTTTATGTAATCAAATAAAATTCAAATGCCATGCATGGTTATTTGGACCAGAGGAAAGTGCCATAGGAGACCAGCAACTGTTTTTAGTGAGGCTAGTCTGAAAACTTTTATTAGAGCAATATTCATTTCTCAAATTCATTTTTAAATTTCTGATATGCATAATTTGGATATTTTTAATGTGATATGCTTTTTTCTTCAACCTTGACCTAGTTCAGAATCTCAGACTAGCTAAAACAGCACCTGCATTATTTTTACAGAGTTGAAGCATTTCCATTCTAGTCAGAATAGTCAGCACTTTTAAAACATTTGAACTCAGAGATTGCACTTCTTTCAGGCTGTTATCAATTGGATATTGTATAGTTTTCATAATTTTGATTGAAACCCTTTAACAACTCTTTGTAAATTTTAACTCATTTTAGTTGATTTTTCAGTACTATTTACATAGGAATTGATTTTTATGAATATAGTAGAAGAAATGTGCTGTATTTTGATAAAATTCACTTGTATGTGTTGTAATCTCTAAAACAAAGAATGACAAACAGCTTCTTTAATATAAGTCTCAGTGTTCCCTTTGTTCTTACTTTATGGCGGCATTGTAAGATAGTCACACTCTCCCTTTTTTGACTTCACATTTTCACAGCCACTTTTAATTAGAAATAAGTAAAATAGATATAATTGCACAGTTCTCAGTGGCCTTACCTTAAACCAGAATTGTTGATTATAGTTTTGCAAAGTGAATTAGGCTTCACAGAATCAGGGCTCCTTCAGTGATTACTCTGCATATTCCTATTGAACTATTGTGAGTACAACAGGTGTTATATACGCTGTCATTTTATTGCACTGTAGTTCCTTTTCATTTTGAAGTATTTATTTATTTATTTATTTTGGTTTTTCGTGGCAGGGTTTCTCTGTAGCTTTGGATCCTGTCCTGGAACTAGCTCTATAGACCAGGCTGTCCTCGAACTCACAGAGATCCCCCTGCCTCTGCCTCCTGAATGCTGGGATTAAAGGTGTATGCCACCACTGCCTGGCTAATTTTGGAGTATTCTTGAAAATTGGATAAGAAAGTTTGTTGCCAAAGTTTGGTATAGCATATGATATAGAGTAAAAGTAAAAAAAAATAGTGAAATTTTGTCTTTAAACTAATATGCAAAGTTTTCTTGCAGAATATGGGGGGTTTGTGGAGCTTAAAATTACTCTTTGTGAGAATTTTGTTATGATAACAGAATTACAGAGTTTGAATAATAATCCGTGTCTTTTGAAGAAACACAGAAGCCGCTTTTAGTTTCTGTTGTTTACTAAATTGTAGTAATGACCACGCTCAAAACTGACCACTAGTGCAACAGCTTTTCAAAACCAGCGCCATCTTGTTTGTAGTAACTGTTTAAATGTGGTGCCCCAACTAGTAGAGAATTGTACCAGTCAGGATGGTCAGTGAGGGACTTAGGGGGTACTCAGTCTGGAAGGTGCTTTCCACACAAACAGGAGAGCCTCCGAGTAGATCTCTAGGACCCACATAAAAAGCCCAAGTGTGGCCGCATGTGCCTATAATTCCAGCACTGAGGAGACAGACAGCTCCCTGAAGCACCCTGACCACCCAGTGTAGCAGAATCACAACTTTGGGTTCAGTGAGAGACCCTGCTCAAAAAATGAAAAATAAATGTAAGGTAAAGTGCTGTTGAGAAGATACCCAGTACCAGCCTCCATCCGCAACTAATGCATGCACATTGCATACATGAACACGTACACATTGTATTCTGATGTTCATTTAAACTTGGTTCCTCTGCTTTTAGAGTGTGTAGAAAGTGTCAGTTACTAGGTGCCTAATTAGGTACCTCTCCTGGTTGTAACACGGCTTATTTTGGCTTTGCAGTTGAGGTGCATTCTAGTCTCTCCTGGCAGAAATTCTCAGCTGGAGCTTGAGGTGGCCTTGCGTTGCTGCTGCACTCCAGAAGCATTCTGCTTACTTTATTTATATTTTGTATTCAATACAGAACCCTCCCCTGAGGGCTGGTGCCCCACCCCCAGGATTGTATCTTCCCTCCCTAGTTAAACTCTTCTGGAATCCTCAAAGACACACCTAGGGGTCATTCTAAATCCAGCCAAGTTGGCAATAGGGATTTGCCCATCATGGTACCTATTAGGATTTTGGAAATTTTTTACTCTTTTTGGCCTTTTTACTTTTTTTCTACCTCTCTGAAGTTTTAAAGACAAAATTGCAGGAGTTTCTTACAGGTTTTAAATACTGATTTCTTAAATTTTGTCATAGGAGTACTTGAGATGGAGTTCTGCTATATAGCCCAGGAATCTTCAAACTCAATATATAGCTAGAGCTCTGAGTCCTGCCACAGATTTCCTAGTGTTGGAATTGCGGGCTTGTACCTCTGTGCCTGAATTTCTTACTATATTATTATATTACAAACAGCTCCCAGTCCACAATATAGTCACCATTGTTGATAATATCTTGGTTTTTTTTTTTGATTTTTGGTTTTAAAGATTTTACATATGATGAAACTTCATTTATGCTTCATTATTCTTAATAAAACCTTCATGCCCAAGTCACAAAGCTCTTCTTCCATATTTACTTTTGCTAACAGTATAAATTTTTCTTTACCATATAGATCCTTAGTCCCTCTTGTATTTGTCACTGACTGTTGTGTCCAAAAGCAGATCCATCTACATGGTCTCTCTGAATCAACTATACAAGACTAGTTTTTAAAACATTTATGTGTATGTGTGTTTTGACTGCATATATGCCTGTGTATCACATGTGTGCAGTGACCACAGAGACAGAACTAGAGTTAGAGATGATTGTGAGTCACCATGTAAATGCTGGGAATTGAACCCAGGCCCCATGGAAGAGCAGTCAGTACTCATAACCTCCAAACCATCTCTCCAGCCCCAAACCTACTTTTCTTACAATCTGCAATGTAAACTTTTAACATGTATCAAGTACCTGTATGTGCAGGACTTCTGAGCATCCGCAAAAGTTGTAAAGTTTATAGTGAATACCTGTCTGTGTTCCATAAATTACTTACGTAGTACCTGTTTTTATGTGTCATGTAAAACCTGCATGCATCTTAATATTTTATGCCAACATCTCTCCTATGGCATCTGAGTCACCTGCACAGGGCCCAGAAATTTACATCTTTAGTGAGATCTCGGGAGCTACTGATGCTTATATTCTGAGGATACCAAACTGCACTGCCTTAAGGATAATTCCTCTTTGTTCCTGTTTTTGGTTGTTTTGGGTTTTTTCCCTGTGTTTCACAGTAAGTTTTTGATGTTTCATTTTCTGGTCATGACTAATTCATCCTTCTGAAAATAGCTAAAATTAGACAAAATATAAAATACTGCCTTTTACACTACTGAACATAGGCTAGTCAGTGGAGAATGGTGGTGCTAAGGGAAGGGGCCTATGATTACCCCTAACTTAACTACCTTGAGAAAATATCTAGGTTGTGGAACACAAAAGAGGAGGAATAGAAACAGAAATTTTTTAATGAAACTCTTAAGAATTTTGTCTATTTTGTATCTTAGAAATGTCAGTTTTGGCATATCTGCACGTTTGGTTATCCTATGAGAGTATAGACAGACTATCAGTTCCTTTTGATACTGTTGCTTAACTTAGAGGTAGGTTTATTTTTTTTTCAAAATTCCTTAAATTATACCTCTATAAAATGTTGACACTGATAATTGTATCACTTAAAAACCATATAAGGAGAAATTACATTGACTGTTTATTTTGGTTATTTCAAACTATCTGTGAAGCCATGTCTAATGTGGAACTCATTGCAGTCCTGTCTCAGCCTCCCAAGTGCTGGCAGTACAGGCATATCCTACCATGCCCAGCTATTGTTATTTTAAAGTTTATGTGTTCAGGAAAGAATAGAAATGATTGAATATAAATAACTTTTTTTTGTTTTTGAGAAAAGGACTCTCTTTAACCCAGGTCTTGAATTCATGGCAGTGCTCCTGTCTAAAGTTGCTGAGCTGGAATTGCAGATGTGCCAACAAACTTTGTGAGTAGTATCAGCTATGAAATTACCTGGCCCAAGTGAGAAGGAAGCACGCAACAAGGCCACTTAGGAGTTTATTAGAAGAAACCTGTACAGGCCTGAGGAAGTCAGTGTGCAGAAAGGGTTGAAGATGGCGCATCCAGCTTTTAAAGGCTGACAAACTCATGTGCACAGGGTGATGGCATAGCTACATTATATGCAGATGGTGGTGCTTATGCATGGGAGCAAGGGCTTAGTAGCTGCATCATACGTAGGTGATGCAACCATACTGCACATGGGTCATGCAGGGCCTTTTAAGGTCCCTGGGGCAGCTAGGTATTTTTGCCTGAGGGCTTGTCCGCACATGCGAGGCTCTGGAACCTGGAAATGCCAGCCATGCTGGTTGGCTAAAATCATAACATTCCATCCTTTTGTTTATTTTAAAAATTTGGGGAGTTTAGGGTTCTTAAGTGGGTGGGAATGGGGCATTGTAAGGTCTCTTGTGACTGCTTCCTGCTGATTTTGTG
>LOEQ01001173.1:99566-113040 GCA_001685075.1 Bramus lutescens | reverse complement strand
TTTCTTTATTAACCAATGAAAGTAACACATAGACAGGTGACCCTCCCACATCACCAGAGTATGGATCTGATGGTTAAGCATAAAATGCTATGTGGAAATTTCTAAACAATAAAAGGTAATTTAGTTTGATTTAATCATGTTTTCACTGGAATCTGTAACATGGTCAGATACTAAACTATGTACTAAATTCTAAAAAGGCTCAAGTTAACAGTTGGGTTTTTTTTCTCATTGTAAAGTGTGGTACTGTTTTGTCTCTTCATACTGGGGTCAGCATGTATGTACAATAACCATGACCTTCACAGGTACGGTAAGAACATGTACTCTACTTTCATTTCATGTTAAGAATAAGAGTGTGACCACTTCCTGGAGAATAGTGGTGAAGACATTTCTGGGGTTTTCTTACCTTTCACTGTGGTAGATAATCTTCAGATGTAACAAACACCCCCCTTCCAACAGATCTACTGAAGTTAGTTAGGACATGATTATGAAAGGGAAAAGTTCTGAATGGGGAGTTCCTTGAGTTTGGAGAGTTAACTTACTCTTGTCTTATTTCTCGAAAGGATTAATTAATCATGTTGGAGTGTGTCTTTGACAAAGTTTTATCTCCTCAAGGACCATGTTTCTGGGACTAGAGAGATGGCTCAGCAGCTGAGAGGGTTTGCTGCTCTTGCAGGGAACCCAAGCTCAGTTGCCATCACCTTTATCTGTGGCCCACAACTACCTTACCTTCAGCTCTAGGTGGTGTGACTCAATATCCTGGCTTCCTTGAGCCCCTGCACACAAGTGACACCCACTGACTCACACATGTATGCATAAACAAAAATGTTTGAAGGCATATTACTACCTAGCCTGACACCCTCTGGTAGGAATTACTGAAATTATGTTTGTGCTGTACAATATCATAGCTGGTAGCTGCACGTCACAATTCAACCTTGAAATGTGGCTAGTGTGAGAACTATGTTTTAAAATTACGTTCATATGAATTAATTTGAACAGTCATGGGTGGCTAGTGGTAACTATACTAGATGGTACAGATATCATGAACAGATTTCTCCCAAATGCTGTGTCTGACTGGAAAAAATGCTGTATGGTGGTTTAAATGAGAGCTGCCCTCATAGGCTTATATATCTGAGTGTTTGGTCACAGTTGGTGGAACTGTTTGGGAAGGATTAGATGGCATGGCAGAGGTGTGTCACTGGTAATGATCTTTGAGGTTTCAAAAGCTCATGCCATTCCCAGTTAATTCTTGCTGCCTGGTGGTTATCATCTCAAGATCTGAGCTCTCACCTTCTGCTGTACTCCCCACCATGGACTCTTTCATGAAGCAGGAACCCCAAAGGATCATCTCACTTTTAGACTAGTTCAGCAGTCATCTCACTGTGGGTACTGCATGTCCAGTGAAGCAGTCCAGGCAAGATCAGTTTCTTGCCCAAATGGCTAAGGAGTCTCTTGGATGCCTATCTTCCTCTCGAAGTAATTGGTACTGCAAGGAGCAGACATGTCTCATTGTCATGAAAAGTCCTAAGTTATTAAAACATTTTAAATGCCATATTCTGAATGTCTGTGAAAGATCTGAAGACTACCTAAAAAACTTCTAGAAAAAAAAATCACAGTTCCCAGTCCTACACAATGAGAATGTCTGATTTTATCTGAAAAGCGCTGTTTGACTGGAGTGTGGGACATTCCTTTTGTGGCACAGTTGGAAGCTAAAGTTCAACAGTAAAGGAAAGTGGAGAAATGGGGTCCAAATATTAGAAATACTGGGTACTGTGAGAAAATTGAAAACTGCCTATTACAAACACTAGGAAATTCTATGAAAAACATCAAGAATATTAAGTGCATAACTAAGATCCTCCCATTCCTCTGTTCCCTGTATCCCACCCACATACGCACACAGAAAATAGCAATGAACAACTTCCAGAAATAAAGCAGGAACTAGAGCTGGAGAGAATATGGGGTTCATACTGAATTTGACTAAGTGCTTATCTCAAAGGCTGAGTCTTTGGAGGCTAAGGTGTATCTCCAATATCCAGATTTAGGAAATCAAAAATTCTGAGGGAGGAAAAGAAATAAATTCATAGATAAACTCATCATAGTGAACCTTCAGAAAAGCTGAAGATGAAGGTAAAATTGCTAAAGTTTGCTTTTTAAAAAGTTATATTCACAATTGGGCAGTGATGGCACACACACACACTTTAAATCCCAGCACTTGGAGGCAGAGACAGGTAGATCTCTGTGAATTTGAGGATGGCCAGGGCTACAAAGAGAAAAAAAAAACCATGTGTGATATACAGCTATCTTTGTTTTAATCAAAACAATCAGTACCTAGACAGTTGAGTCATAGCAAGACTGATGCAAAAACAAAGAAAAACCCTACAGAGCCACAAGAAATGAGTTGTCACTATACACAAGATAGGTTAGTCTCAAATGCATTGTACCAAATAGTAAGCAGTCTTGACCTGCTATGCACTACATGGATTCGTTTCCATGCATCCTAGAGAAGGCAGAGGATGTCAAGGAATAGAGAGGTGAGTAGGGTTTAACTACAGATGGGTGCATGAAAGAATACTTTGGGTGATGGGGATACTTTTCATGTTTGTTAAAATGGTAGCTCCATGAAACTCATTTGTTAAAACTCTTTGATGTCTATTGTAAATGGAGACTGCTTTTCTGTTTCCCAGCTGCCCAGACCCAAATAATCACACAGATTATTGATTGCAACACTGTTTGGCCAACAGTTTAGGTGTATTCCTACCTAGCTCTTATATCTTAAATTAACCCATTTCCATTTTTCTATGTATCACCATGAGTCTGTGGCCTACCGGTAAGGTTCCAGTGTCTTTCTCCTTCGGCAACTACATGGCATCTCCCTGAGTCCACCTTCTTTCCCCCTGGCATTCATTTTAGTTTTCCTGCCTAGCTCTATTCTGTCCTGCCATAAGCCAAAGCAGCTTCTTTATTAACCAATGATAATAAAACATATTCACAACATACAGAGAGGAATCTCACATCAGTCTATTCTAAAAAGATGAAGGCATTATAAGAAAATTATTGATAGTATCATTATTAACATAGATGTGAAAAGTTCCAACAAAAATACTAGTACATTAGTACAAATAGTACTAATACAGAAGCATAGTCCAAGGATAATAATCACGAGCCACCCTTGCATTCCTGGAGTACTATCATGCTTGATCTAGAAAAAAATCATTTGCCAAACCCAACACAATTTCATGGGTTCTCTGCTTCATCTTTCCATCATCTTATAGGTGTAGAATCATCTATCTGGCACTGTCTGTGTAACAAGTTCTGGCCAGCTGCTACAATCAGATATTTAGCTCCAGAAGTGAGAATCCCTTTGCATTCAATGTCCTGGTACATCTGGCCAATGAAAAACATTTTCCCACCTGGATGGGATTCTGACTCGGAGGCACTCAGCTACAATTTCACAGATGGCAGCTTCACTTCATTGGCTCCTCAGTCATGCACATACACCAAATGTTTGGGCCTGCAGCACTGAGCTGATTGCCATGGCAACAATGCTATCAGATTACCTCATTATGATTTAAATGAACTAAGGTCTGTACATAACTAATTGATCTTACCACATCCCTGTCTTGGGCCATACATGCCAGCAGCAGTCATGCATTTATTTCAGGAACAAAGAGGTTTCTCTTTCTGGTATTTAGTCTGACTGTTGGCTCACTGCTTTTTCTACGTTGGTGGCCTGATAAGAAGATCCCTTCTACACATGAACTCTTAAGAAAACTTTCTGGTGTGGGAACCCATGGAGAAATAGGACCACTTATACAATAGGTTAAAATCACACCCAGTACCAGCTATTCCTTAAGGTAAGTTGGTGATAAATACAAGATATATAACAGTATTCTTAAAAGAGTAAAATAACCAACAATAAGAGGAAAATGAATAACATTAAAAATTCTAAGTGGCATCTTCAAATTTTTGAAGCTCACGTGTCCATAAAGAAGAGAGAACTAGAACACTGCTTGCTTTTTGCTCTAAATTTAGCCTTAATCTGTGCAAAGATCTTGGCCTTTGCTTTCTATAGAAAGTTGTTGCTTTTAGGTATCTGTACCTCTATTTTAAATTCAGTATATGTTTATCAGATGTCAGGAATTCTGCCATGGTTTGGATATGGGTGAAGGGTATCCCACAAAAGTTAAAGTTCTAGAAAGTCCCCACTATGGTATAATGTTGAGGTGGTAGAAGTCCTAATTGAGACTAGTTAATTAGGTCATGGTGATGCACTTCTCCAAAGGAACTAATGCGAGTTTTGAGATATAAACTTAAGTCACATGAAAATGGGTTGGTATAAGGTAAGTTGGCTATCTCAGCTTTCTCTCTTGATTTCTGTCTTATCATTTGATACAGGCTCCAGCTCTCAGGCCACCAGCATGAGGTCCTCATCAGAGCTGAGCTAGTTCCATGCTCTTGATCTTTCAAAATCATGAGTTAAATAAACCTCTTTTCTCTATAAAGTACACAGTGTTAAGTATGTAAGCTATACCAACACAAAACAGACACGACTGAAGTTTTCAAGAGAGAGCTCACATGAAGACACTGGTGCTTATAAAAATCACTATAAGGGGTCTGGGGAGACAGCTCAGTGGCTAAGAGCACTGGTTGCTCCTCCAGAGGACCCGAGTTCAAGCCCCAGCACTTAGATGGCGGCTCACAACTATCTAATTCTTTTCCTAGGAAATCTGACACCCTCTTCTGGCTTCCGAAGGTACTAGGCCTGCATCGGATGCACAGACATATAAGCAAGCAAAACACTCCTACATGGGAAAGAAAAATTTTTAAAAATTCAAAAACCAGTGTAAGACTGATACCAAGATACATCTATTGGAATGGCTCTCAGAACTTTTTTAGAAAATTAACCTACTTAAGAAAATTTTGTTCCTGTCACAATTGATAGTGAGCTGTTGGGTTTGGAGGTTACTCCTGTAGGTTATGGCTCAAGAATTACATTGTCTTATCTGTGAATCCATATTGGAGCTGCCATGAGCACTGTTACAAACAAGTTGTTTACATATGTGTATGCTTCTATACACATGTAGTCATATGTAGCATGAATAATAAAAATCCAGAGACAGATATTGGGGTTCAATCTGAAGATCAGAAAAGTAAAGCAGCCAACCACCAGCTCTTACCTTTACCACAGATGGAAATGTGCAATTCTGCCTCCACAAACCCTCAGGCTGACTGAAACCTGTCTTTTCCCATTTTATATCCCTCTCTAGTCCTGGGATTAAAGGCATGCACCACCACTGCCTGACCTCTACGGATAACTAGTGTGGCTGCTGGGATTAAAAGTGTGTGCCACCACTGCCTGGCCTGTATGACAAGTCTGGATACATCTACACTAATAACAGCAGGTGCTCTGTACCCTATTTCCTAGCAACCTGGAAACACAGTACATAAGATCATTCATGCAGCCGTGTACACAAACAGTCCTATGGCTCCACGGTCATGCTGTTAACAGCAGCAGCGGAAAGATACAGAAACATGGGGCATCTTCACCTTCACCTTCCAGATCTGAACTGTTCCTTCTCCACATCCTTTCCTCTCCTTTCTTTTTTCCCTCTACTACTTGGAATTGAAGCAAAGGCCTGGTACACACTAGCTGGGTATCGTACCTCTGATCTATACCCCCCCAGTTATGATTTTTTAAAATTAGTCCTATGAATCAGCCCTTTACCAAGAAAATAAAAACATGTCCACATATGACATCTTGTCATCAATGTTCTTAAATATTGAAACTGGTTATTATACAACAACCAAAGTTTCAGTTTTTAAAAAATATTAATATTGTGTGTGTGTGTGTGTATGATGTGTGAGGGAGGGACACATGTGCCATGGTGCATGTATGGAAGTAAGAGAGCAACTTTGTAGACTTAGTTTTTTCCTTCTACCTTTCTGCAGTTTCAGAGGCCAAATTCAGGTCATCAGGATTGAAGAGCAAGTGTTTTTACCCAGGGAACCATCTCCTTGCCTCTCCATATATGTATGCTATGTGTAAGAGTACAACTTCATTTACATGAATATTTAAAATAGAATTTTAATAAAATTATGGTTAATGGAGGCTGTAGAGATTGCTCAATGAATTAGAGCACTTGCTTGTCTTGCAGAGAAATGGAATTTGGTTTCTGACACCCATGGCAGGCTGCTTCCCAGCCACCTGTAACTTCAGCTCTGTGGGATCTAACATCCCCATCTGGTCTCCACATGTATCTGCATGTAAGTGCACATACACGCACACAGACATCTATAAAAATAAATAATAAATCATGAAAAATATATTCTTTGAGGAGTTACTGAATATAAGGGATATAAGGTAAGTCTTGGACAGTGAATATATTGCATATGTTGTTCTGGGAGGATGATACAGGAAAGATAAAGAAAATCCAAGTTAGAAAAACTACAAAGCAGAAAAAAATCTACATTTTGAAAAATGAATGAGATTGCTGGCATTCTTGGTGAAAGAAAGGAGATATGGGGCTAGAGAGATGGCTCAGCCATTAAAGGCTAGGCTTACCACCAAACACAGAAGGAAGAAGGTTTGGTAAATAAAGAATGGGGCACCATTACAGATCTTTCAAAGAAAAAATCATACAGGGCTGTACTTGGTGCAGGCCGGTAATCCTGGCAGTCCTGGCAACTCGGGAGATTTCAGTTTGAGGACAGTTTGGATTACATAGAATGATCATAACTTAAACGCATAAGAAAGTAAAATGAACCACATGGTGGTGGCAGACACTAATCCCAGCACTGGGGAGGCAGAGGCAGGCAGATCTCTGTGAGTCCGAGGCTACCCTGGTCTACAGAGTAAGTTCCAATATAACCAAGACCACACAGAGAAACCCTGTCTTGAAACCACCACCCCCAAAAGTAAAATGAACAATTATCATGTAATAGTATTATAAAAACTTCAGATTGAGGAAAAGCTTGTTCAAATACTCATGTCTGGGTCTTCTCTTTTATTTAACTGATCCTCATCTCTGCTCTGATGCCAGTAAGATATTGTTTATATTACTATAACTCTATAGTAGATCTTGAAGTCTGGAATAGCAACACTGCTAATACTATTCTTTTTATTCTTTTTTTTTTTTGCACAGGATTTCTTTGGCTATCTCTACTCTTTCCTGGTTTCCTATGAATTTTAGAATTTTTTCTATTTCTGTGAAGAATATTGTATGTATTTTGATTGAGTTCGCATTGGATCTATAAATTGTTTTAGGTAAAACAGTCATTTTCATAGTATTAATTCTACCAATCCCTGAACACAGATGTCTTTCCAATGTCTAGTGTTTTTCTCAATTTCTTGAGAGGTGTGATGTTTTCATTGTAGACGTCTTTCACCTCCCTGGTTAATTTACTCCAGGAAATGGTATCGTCTTAGCTGCTATTGTAAATGAGAGCTTGTCCATGATCATTTTTTCAGTGTTTTTTGGTGGTGTCAAGAAAGGCTACTGTTTCTTGGAAGTTGATTTTGTACCTTGCCACTTTGCTGAAATTGATGGTTTCTGGTGGGCTTTTTTTTTGGGATTTCTTATGTATAACAGCCTATCATCTAAAAATAGGCATGATTTGACTTCTTTTCCCATTTATATCCTTTAATTTCCTTCTCTAACTTACTGCTTCCAGTACTAAATTGACAAGAGGTAGGGATGGTAGGCAGTCCTGTTTTATTCCCAATTTTAGGGGGATTGCTTGAAGTTTTTTATTATTATTATTTAGGATAATGTGGGCTATTAGTTTGTCACATAGCAATTATTATATTGAGGTATGTTCCCTTCAGTTCTGCTCTCTGTACTATCTTTTATTATTTGATATGTGACAAAAGGGGGAAGTATGTGTGAGAAAAGACAGCATCTTCCACAAATAGTACTGTACAAACAGCAAGTCCATGTGCAGAAGAATGAGCACAGACCTGCATCTCTGACCCTGCATGATGTTAGCTCGGGATGGATCAAAGACCTCTATTTGAAACACAAAGTGCTGAAACTGCTGGAAGAAAGTATAGGCTGTGACTCTACAAGGTACAGGTGTGAGGAGACTGTTCCGAATAGGACCCAGTTTGCCTAGGAATTAAGGCCAATAATTGACAAATGGAACCTCATAAAACTAAAAGGCTGCTGGACGGTGGTGGTGCATGGCTTTAATCCCAGCACTTAGGAGGCAGAGACAGTGGATCTCTAAGAGTTCAAGACCAACCTGGTCTACAGAGTAAGTTCCAGGACAGGCTACATAGCTACTGGGATACCCTGTCTTGAACACCCCCCCCAAAAAAAAGTAAAAGGCTTTGTACATCCAAGGAAACAGAAAATCTAATGGATAAGAAACCCATAGGAAGGGGAAATTTTTGCCAGCTATACACCTTACAGAGAATTAATAGACTATTTAAAGACCAACAAAAAAAAAAACAAGGAAACAAAAGATTTAAACAGAGTTCTCAAAAGAAAAAAATGGCTAAGAAATACCTCAAAAAGTGTTCATCCTTGGTAATTAGGGTAATGAAAATTAAAAGAATTCTTAGATTTCATTTTACCCCAGTCAGAAAGGCTGAGAGTGACAGAACAATCGGCTACAAATGCTGGCGAGGTTCTAGGGAAAGGAAAGCCCTCATTCACTGTGAGTGGCGATGTAAATGTGGAGCCACTCTGGAAATCAGTATGGAGAATTCTCAAAAACCTAAAAATCAGTCTACCATGTGGTCCAACTATCCTACCCCTTGGATTCCACTTTCTACTCCACAGATAATTGCCCAGCTGTTGTGGGACTTTGATCCCTTTAGCCAATGTCTTTTGAGGATTTCGAACCCTAGGATGTGGTCTTGTCTGCTGACAAGATTCAGAAGGAGAAATGATGTAGGAAGTCCTTCTGTATATGTGTTGCTTTTATTGGTTAATGAATAAAGAATCTGCATTGGCCTGTGATAGGGCAGAGTAGAGCTGGGGGAGGGCACTAAACTGAATGCTGGGAGAAAGAAGGCAGAGTCAGGGAGATGCCATGGAGCCACCAGAGGGGGAAGATGCAAGCTGCCAGGTGGAAACTTCCCAGTAGTCCACGAACCTCATGGTAAAATATAAAATAATAGAAATAGGTTAATTTAAGAGAAGAGTGAGCTAGAAATATACATAAGCTAATAGGCCAAGCAGTGTTGTAATTAATACAGTTTCTGTGTGATNTTAATGAATAAAGAATCTGCATTGGCCTGTGATAGGGCAGAGTAGAGCTGGGGGAGGGCACTAAACTGAATGCTGGGAGAAAGAAGGCAGAGTCAGGGAGATGCCATGGAGCCACCAGAGGGGGAAGATGCAAGCTGCCAGGTGGAAACTTCCCAGTAGTCCACGAACCTCATGGTAAAATATAAAATAATAGAAATAGGTTAATTTAAGAGAAGAGTGAGCTAGAAATATACATAAGCTAATAGGCCAAGCAGTGTTGTAATTAATACAGTTTCTGTGTGATTATTTTGGCTCTGGGCAGCCAGGAACAAACAAGTGGCCTTCCAACAAGAGAGAAATGTTATGTGTTCTTTCTCATCTGTCATTCCTGGTTCTGTATCTTCAGATGTGAATATAGAGCCTGGAGTAACCACAGAAACCAGGAAAATATAAAGGGAACATGGGGATAGGGCCATGAGAAGTTGTTTGATAAAGCCTCAAGGAATCATAAAACTACTCACAATACATGTGTATGCATATACACACACATGCACATATATATATAAAGGAATTTATGACACTTGGGCTGACAGTGTTCCTTACAAGAACCATAAAGTAACAAAAATCCTAGTACCAGGCATGAGAGTCCTCCTTTTGAATGACTGGTCAGGGTAGTCCATATCACCCCCAAAACAGCATAGATTATTGCTGTTACCTTTAGTTGATTCTCAGAGGCTGAAGGTAAGCCCCTGTTGCTGAAGATTCCACACTCTTAGGACACAGGACTTGGATGGTGCAACCCTGATCTATTATTAACCTTCCTTATCGCAGTCTCACTTTCATGGTACCAGAAAACACTGCAAGATGCCAAGGGATGGAAATAATTACTAGTCCTACCCAGCTGTGACACCTATGAACCACAGCAATGGCCAGAAAAGCCAGATATCTATAAAGGTGCGGGAGTGATGCTCACGTGTTTGTGGCACTCAGCTGCTGTTTAATAGCCCACTCAACAAGAGGGAAATGAACCTTGGGCGAATGAGGTCATGGATCTTAGAAAGAATCTACTACTGCCACATTGCTAGACCAGCATAATTCCTAAGTATATTCTAAATCTTATCCTTATACCCACACAAGTATAGCTATCACCCCTTAGCAGAGAAACTGAGCAAACGAGACCATCACAAAAACTCATAACTGGACATACTACAGAGATCATGGGAACCAAGGCTCAATGGCTGCATTTACATCATATTTCTTGCATCTGTGGTTTAATGACCATCACAAAAGAGGGAGCAGAAAGATGTAAGAGCTAAAATACCAGGAAGACTGCTGTGAAATAGTCTTTCCTACAAATGGCTGCATAAGACCGGAACAAAGATAATACTAATAGATATGCTAATATCATACAGAAGGGGAGAAATGTCATGGGGTCCTACCCCTTGACTAAGAACTACAGGCAACCTATGACCAGGGATAAACCCCTTATTGGTTGTCCAGTAAAAAGTAGTCAGCCCTAAAACCATATATATGCAAACAATAAAAACAAACTCAATAGATTTCTGCATACATATACATACCTATATATGTAACAATACTAATCAAAGAAAAAGCCAGACATGGTGATGACACCTTTAATACCAGCACTCAGGAGGTAGTGGCTAGAGGGTCTCTATAAGTTAGAAGCTAGCCTGGTCTACATAGTGAGCTTCAGGACAGCCAGGACAATGTAGAGAGACTATCAAAAAAATTTTTAAAAAAGGATATCACCTTGAGAGTGGAGGCCATGAAGGAGTTGGAGGGAAAGACTCAAAGGAGGAAAGGGAGAGGAGGAAAAGTGATGTAACTATATTTTAATTGAAAGTGTATATGTGTGTGTTTAAAAACGTATTCAAATTCTTGAAACACGTGCACATACATACAAATGCATAAATACATGCACTTTTGTCTTAGTTTTTTTTTATTGCTGTAATAAAATACCATAACCAAGGCAACTTATAAAAGCAAACATTTAATCTTGGGCACACAGTTCCAGAGGGTTAGTCCCTGATCACAATGCTTGAGGAACATGGCAGCAGGGGGGCAGGCATGACACTAGAGCAGTAGTTGAGAGGTCACATCTTTATCCACAAGCACAAGGTGAGGGTGGGGTGCTAACTGAGAATGGTGTGGGCTTTTGAAATCTCAAAGCCCACCCCCAAGTGACAAGTCTTCTCCAACAGGGCCACACCTCCTAACCCTTCCTAAACTGTTCCACCAACGAGGGGACCAAGTATATGGGGCATTCTCATACAAACACATGGCTGTGTGTGTGTGTGTGTGTGTGTGTAGTCCAGTGGAGGCCATTGGGTTGTTATAATTCTGCTGGCCTTCCCTGTCAGTACCTGTTCTTTTAAGAGACAAGCTCTGCCCACTCCCAGTTTCTGTCTGCCCACTGAAGCTAGCTTACCTCAGCCCCCTTTCTCTCTCTCTACCCGCCTTTCTTCAGGAGAGGCAACTCTCTGCCTCTCCTGCCTCCTCTTCTCTCTCTCTCTGTCTCTGTATCTCTCCCTTCCTCCCCCCTACCCTCCCAAATCTTCCCAATACCCTCTTCCTAAACTCCCCAAGCTCTTTCTGCAAGGCATATTCTGTTTCCTGCACAGTCCCCCACCACCATGGGACCTATCAAGGTCCCAACTCATACCAAATCTTACATTGATGAACTCTACAGGTTCTCCCAGCAGCCCTCCTCTCCTGGGTCTGGGACCCTGGACCGGGTTCATTCAGAGCTGCTCATTTTCCATCTACCAGGCCGCTGCATCGTTGTGTACAACACTGGCATCTACTGGCGAGTTCCCCTTTCTGGTCATCTTAACTGTTTCACTGACGTTCATCTCTGCCAATTTCCCATGGCCAATGACTGAGGTTTCATTTCTCGCTCGGACTGTTGTCCTTCGAGCTCCTCAGCCCTGGTTCCCACTCCCTGTGCCAATGGGCCTTAGATTGGTTTGTACCATTTCACTTGACCCTCATATTATTCTAGGGATGCCCAAAATAAATTAGCCATTGGATCTAGTTTATTTATTTTTTTTCTCTACCTTAGCTATGGGAAATAGGCCTTGACCTAAAGTGGCCACCTAACAGCAGACACCAACATGGGAGCTTTGTAATTTCTGTCAGTAAACAGGCAGATGGAAAAGTTCCAATATATCCAGTCTCACTAAACTCTGTCCTGCTGGCCACCTCCCACCATGGCTAAGCTTATCTCGGTGGAATCTGTCTCTCTCCTACCTATCCTATTTGTTCACGGAGTCCTGTCTCTGCCATCACTACTGCCAATGGGTCCCTCTTCCCACCCAATTACTGTGGGCAAGCAGAGCTGAGGAATTTTTCTGTCTAATTCATGAATGAAAGAATGTGTGAATGGTGTGGTCACATGGAAGTGACTCTATTTTAAATGTATGTTTTATGTATATGTCTCTCTTGTTGTTTGTATCTGTTTAAAATTCCTGCAGCTGCTCTAAAAAATGTGATTTCTCTGTGCCTTGCAACACATTGGCAGGCACCATCTTTGCTATGGATGACCATGTGACTGCCACTATCATGGCTAGGGGCAGGGAGGGCAGGTCAGATGACCTGGTCATGATCTTTGCTGTGGGTGACCATGCAACTGCTGTCTGCCAGCTCTCCTAGCTTGCTGGGACTCTGCCCACCTGCCTGCTTCACCTGCAGCTGATCTGTTCTCTTTTACCTGCTAGAAATCTGTGACTTTGATTCTCCATTTTTTTTCTTTGCTCCAAAGACCTATACACATCTGTAATGTTACAAACTGTGAGTCAGAGATAAAAAGAGCCGGTTTTCTCTTGCTCGTTTTTCATTTATATTTATGTTAACTTAAATTCAACTGCATGCATGTATACATGTACTTACTGTTTAAAAAATGTTTTAGGCAGTCCTAATTGTTAGGCACACCTGTCTGTATTTTAGCAGGAAACTTCATTAAATGTCATGGATGAAGTAATAAGTTAACAGTACCTAGGTTGTCAAATGCCATTAGACAGATCTGGGAGGGATAAATGAGCAAAACTGAGACAACTTTTTAGCTACGCAGGCAATCCCAAATCCTCTCTTAGTCCTTGAAGAACACTAGCCTTAGAAGCAGTGTTTGCCATTAGCTGTTGAGTTCAAGAGGCCCAAAGATTTTTCCTGTGTGGCGAAGATTTAGTCAACCTGGCTTGGCAGGATGAGCGGATTGATTCCCAGGTGAAGCATCAGAAAGCTGGAGAGGTAAAAGGCCTTTTTTT
>LOEQ01001173.1:72606-83223 GCA_001685075.1 Bramus lutescens | reverse complement strand
TTGTGAGCCACCATGTGGTTGCCGGGAATTGAACTCAGGACCGTTGGAAGAGCAGGCAGTGCTCTTAGCCACTGAGCCATCTCTCCAGCCCAAGTTTTAAATGCTAATATTATTACAGTGTTTGGATATCAGTCTTTTTGCCGTGATAAAGGCAGCTTGAGAAAGGAAGGACTTATTTTGGTTTATAGTTCTAGGGTTATGGTCCATCATGGAGGAGAAGATTGGGTAGCAGGAACAGGAGGTAGCTGGTCACATTGAGTCCACTTTAAGGAAGCAGAGACCTTAATGCTGTGCTCACTTGGCTCTCTCCTTTTTATGTTGTATATAGAACATAAAAAGCCCAGGGAATGTTGCCCCTTCAACCACTCTAATTCAGATAATATGGAGTAGAACTGTCTCTTAGTGATTGTGGATCCAGTTAGTTAGACTAGAAATGTTAACCATCACAGGTTAACGGTGTAACTGTAGCTTTAACCATTTAATGTCATTCTACATTGTTTCTACATTGCTATATGTGAAGAATTACAGAGAACAGATTTAGTAATAAATGACTGTGTAGGAGGCTAGAAAGATTCTCAGTGGTTAGAGCACACACTAGTGTTAGGTTCCCAGTGCCCTCTTAGGCAGCTCACTTGGGACTCTAGTTCCAGCCTCCTTCTGGACCTGATTGCCACCAGCATTCACATAGGTACACACACTTAAAAATAAAATGTCGTTTTAAAAGGGTGAATTTATAGTCAGGTGGTGGTGACACATGCCTTTGATCCCAGCATTCAGGAGGCGGAGGCAGGTGGATCTTTGTGAGTTTGAGGCCAGCCTGGGCTACAAAGCAAATTCCAGGACAGGCACCAAAGCTACACAGAGAAACCCTGTCTTGAAAAAAAAACAAAAACAAACAACAACAACAACAACAAAAAGGTGACCTTGTAATTACTGGTTAAATAGTTATTCAGTGTTTTAATGAGTAGTAGTATAGATAACCCATGAAGGTAGTGATTTTATTTAATGTAACAAGGTAAGATCCTATTATAGACAAACTCTTTTCAACATGCTGTTTCCTTTTATTATAGGTCTGTCTAGATTGAATTGAATCAAATAGTCTAGAGTGTTTACTGTTTTGCAAAATAAATTACATAAAAATTTGTTTGTAAAACCTTTTGTTTTTGTCTGAAAATCACATTTCTCTAGCCTGAAGCTATCTGGTATATGTAAAAACTCCTTGTTTAATTCTGTATTACCTGATTGTATGATTATTATGAAGTTTTCAGTGATTTCTTTTTCCATTGTTGGCAGTGAACCTAGGACCTCCCATGCTACCACTAGCTATGACTTTAGCTCTGTTTTTAGTGATATAAATGTTGGGTAATCAGTTAAGATTGGGAGAGACTACAGTTTGAAGTCTTGAGAACTGGATTTTCTAAAGAGATTTTATCTGAGAATATGTTATCTGTTTTCAAATGTCGCTCAAGGACTGATTGATTTTAAATTTCACTTGTCAGGTTTTGTAGACAACCCTAGATTTGTCAGACAAGTCAGCAGTAAATGACTGAAATCTGTCGTTTCATGCATTGTCTTCAGCCCATGAAAATTACCTAAGTCTGGTGAGAGAAAGAAATTGCAAATGAAAATTATAAAACCCTGCAAATGTTTATTAATCCATTTGTTTTCTTTTTATCTTGCAGCAACACACCTCTTGCTTTTTCCTCCAAAGTATGTTATATTAAGTTTCGTGACCCATCAAGTGTTGGTGTGGCCCAGCATCTAACTAACACGGTTTTTATTGACAGAGCTCTGATAGTAGTTCCTTGTGCCGAAGGTTGGTATCTCATGTTTTTTGTTGTTGTTGTTTTGTTTTAATATCTGTCCTGTGTGTTTGACTTTCCTAGAAATTGGCCAGTACTCTAAAAACACACCAGATAGAATATTATACTGAAGTGGTTAGTTCATTACTCATGGATATTTGAAATTTTACAACTGGACACTTAGAAAATTTATTGTATATTTGCCTTTTATAGTTGGCTTTGGCTTTTCTGTAACCAATTTGCAGATTGTAAGAAGAGCTTTTTGACTTTAAAAACTTAAGTTGGTATGGAAAAGTATTTAAAATGCTTATGTAAGTATATACTAATGGGACAGAGTTAAGAGTTTTCCAAGCAAAATGCTACACATTCAGCCAAATTGGGGTTGTGACATTTTTATATTCATTTGAAAAATGCTCAGTTTATTTTTTCAAATATCCTCTTAAGGTATTTTTCTCTCAATTGTTATAAGATATGGTTTTATATTTAGTCTAATTTTGCTATACACTTAGAACTTTTTTCTTTGATTGGCTTTTATTGGGGAAGGTAACTGGAAAGCAATTTTTAAAGCCTCCATCAAGGAGTGATGTCAAAGGTGGGGAGCAGGGCCAAAGGCCTTCTAGTTATCTGTTAAATTTATGTCTTCTAGTGCTTTAAGAGCCAATTATTAAAAAATTTTAGGTTTTCCTAGAGTCATTTGTGTATAATTGCTTTCTGATTTCCACAATTTTAATGTACAATTAACTTAGAGTACTGACTGACTCATATATATAAATTTTAAAATTTGGTTATTTTCTAAATTTAAATGTCCTTAGAAATGAACTTTTTTTTTGCTGATAGTAACTATTTTATAGCATAAAAGTGTGCTCGAAACAATTTAATGGTATTTTCATATGTGATTTTAAAACTTGTTGTAATTACTGAGTTAACATTAAAATCACTTAGTGAATCAGAAATTTGTTGCACTTTGTGAGTTTTATGCTTGTTTCAGAACTCTTACTTTAGAATGTTAAGAGTTATATAGCTCCTCTTAGACAGGTAATTTTGAAATTCCAAAACAGGAAGTTCTGGTTTGTTTGTTTTTTTTAACCCCCAGATAAATTAAAAGCATATTTCTCATGCTTCAGGAGTTAAGGTAGAGAGGGAAGATGGATTAAAGTAAATTATTTGCCAAGTAGATTTTTATCTGACACTCTTTATGAGCGTAGTGAGCACCTACTTGGGGAGTAAGATGGTAGAGGAAGAGATAGGAATTCTACAAAGTTTCATACCATGAAACTGCATAGGAACTATTCAGTAGATTTCTTAACTGGAAATATCAGAAGATTATAGCATAGGCTTTTATCATTACTGATTTTGAAAGAGGAGTTTTAAATCATTGTTGGAACCTTGCTGTAATCCCATACAGTCAGAGAAGCTCTGCTTTGTAAGGAACTGTCATGGTTATGAGCACATGGAAGTCTGTTGTTTATTTTACTTGGTAGAAATTTATAAAAACACAATCAGTTATAGCTCCTTAAATATTTTTAATGCTATCATTTTGAAAGAAAATTTTACCAGTTTTGAACATGCAAATCTAAACATTTACTGCATTTCTGTAGTTCCATGTTAATGTCGGGAAGAAACTGATACACATTTTTTATTAGTTTTATCAAATACAACTGATGAATTTCACAGCTGTTAAACCTGATTATGCACTGCCAACAAAGAAGTAATGCATTGCTCTATTAAAAAAGAGCGCGAGAGAAGCAAACGAAGGGAAGTGTGAGTGGAGGAAGCTCTGAGCAGAGGTGTGTGGGTGCTTTGTGTGCCCTGTGCACTTGGCTCACTGCTTGCCTCCACGCCTTAGGAACAACATTGTGGTGTAAATGGAAAAGGCCATGTAAAACATTTTACTGGGATTTTCAGTTTCTTTCAGTTTGCTGGGTTTTAGTTCAGACAGTAATGTAGAAGAGGGTGGAAAAAAGTAGTGTTGATACCTATTGAGCATGAAGTATTGCTAATAAAACATGCCATTTTGAATAAAATACTTTCATTATACTTGTCTAGATATGACCTCTTTTTGTTGTTGCGTACATTTCAGATTTCCTTTTATAAATGTTAACACTTAGAAAAAATAGATCAACATAGCAGGTGTCAGCCTTATCATCAGTCATAACTTTATGTCCACATTTTCTGGTAGATGGATTTTGACTATTAATTTGGTTTTGTATGTTTTCTCTATGTGATATTTGTGCATTATTAGATGACTAGACTGGCCAAGGCAGACCTGTTACACTTGCCTGAGTCAGGCATTGTTTGCCATGCCACTAAACCTGCCGCCAAGTGAAATCTTCATTGGGGAAATGAGATCGGAGTCTGAACCGCAGAAGATGGACGCCCTGTCTCTGTTTTTATTGTTTTACTTTAATTTCATTTCTTTTTATTTTGTCCCTTTTTTGTTTTGTTTTGTTTTTGTTTCTGTTTTGTTAAATCTCTTCTCACTTTTAGCTTGTGAGCTGGTTTTCCAGTTCTTTGTAAATGGTATTCCATTAAGAATTCATAACATGTTGCAAATTTATGGGAGAATGATTAACAGAACTCAACCTTGAGATGAACTAAATTGCCATGCAGTAAGTTAGAGTGCAGTGCTGGGAAGATGCTCAGGGCCTTTTAATTGGTGTTTTTGGGTTGAGGTACATTTTGATCTTCAAACATTAAAATGCTTACTGGAATCATAGGAACATTTTCTGATGGGCTCGGTGCTTATTATTTTCCCCAAGTCTACATCTCTCATAAAACCAACTAATGGCTTCTAATTTTTATCATTTCCCTAGAACTATAGGCATATAAAACCAGCAAGGAAAATTAAGTATATTTCTTTTAACAATCTGAAGGTAGGGGGAGGTCTTTGACTTTTATTAGCTTGGTCTTTAAGAAGCCTTTTGTTGCCTCTTTGGGGAATGGATATCAGAGAAAACTATTGTTTATTTATTTGCATGCATGTTTTTTTTTGTTTGTTTGCTTGAATTTTTTTTGTTGAGAATTCTTCAGAGATTACTAGCTTTTTACATGGATTCTGAAGTCAGGACTCAAAGTAGCGTGAGAGATGTTTCCCTCAGTTTTCTTTGAAGTATAGTTTGGGGAAAATGCTAAATGCTTACGTGTTTTATACTTCTATATAGTCTGGTAGAATGTTAGAGGATAAATTTTATTTTGGAAATAAAGCGATGGAACTTTTCTTAAAATATCTTTAATAGAATAAGAGAAATAATATTCAGCTCATAGTTATTGATTTTTAACAGTTTGTTGTCATGAACAGCAGGGAGAATCTGATTGCCTGCTGATATTTAAGATAGAACTGAGGCCTCACAGTACTAAGTAATGAGCTTGGCTTATGATTGTCTGTGTAGCCTCTGTACTATATGAATAGCTGGATTTGGTTATTGACAAATAATATTAAATTTACAACTCTTTGAGGTGCGTAAATTAGGGTAATGAAGCATAGAGTGCCCACCTAAGGACAGCAGTTACTCATCAGATGTGTTCAGATTTTAAACCTTAAAAAGTACTCTATATTTCTAATAGATAAAATGAATGTGATAATTATTATAAATAGCATAGTATATGTGACATATATAGATGTATAGTAATAGTGGTAACTGATAGTTCATCGTTATTTGATATCTTCAGTAAGGCCTACCTTGTTATCATTCTGCATGTTATGAAATTTGTTTTCCAGAAGTTAAAGTAATAGCCTTGTTTTTGAAATTAGTTAAATTTAGATGCTGTAAAATTAGAAAGTATGCATTTGCCAAAACCACTAAACTAATTCTAATTTTCTTTCTATAGATAAGCTATAACTATTATCTAAAGTTTTAAATTCCAACTTGAATTCCATCCATCCTTAGAGATCTTTCCAGAAAAAGTTGTTTGGAGATTTCTCTCTTAAATCTGGTTGTATTAAATAGGATTTTACCACTAAAAGCAGGCATAATAATTTTGAAAACTTGCCATATGTATTTCAGTCTATGTGATTTTTTAAAGTAGTTTTAAGATATTCTTCATTGATAATAGAAATGGTTATTTATATATGCAATCAAGTTTGAGAAATATATTTTTTTGCTAAGAAGTTAGGGGAAATATGAAAGTTTTAGTTTGTCAGTTTTTTTTAAATCAGAAACTAAATATGGTAGGTCATGAACTTCAAAGTAAATTTTTCATTTTTTAAGTTGCAGGCATTTTTCTTCACTTCTACAGTGATTTTAGTTTATTGTTTTAGAAAGTTACAGACTTTATAAGAAAAGCATTTTTAAGTACTAGTTACTATTATTCAGATAAGTATACACAAGTTGCATCTGAAAGTTAGTAATTTAAGTTTTCTGAGACTAGGGAAATGTTCAATCCCATGAATTTTTTTTTTTTATCAGTTGCCTAAGGATCTTTGGGATTGGATTCTTTCTGGCATTACTAATGTTGGTGAGGTGCCTTTTTGATGAATGGGTATGGACCATTGAAGCTGATTGCATGTTCTAGTTTCCTGTTTCTTTTGTTTATCTGAAATTGAGTGGAGTCATGGAGAATTGTCAGAATTGTCTGCTCACAGTAGGTAGCTTCAGTAACAGGGTAGAGACACTCATTATGGAGCAAATTTCAATTCGCACATATTTGTTTTTTTTTTCTTTTTTTTGACTAATTTGGTTATTTGCCATTTCTGGGGATTAAACTTTAAAAAATGTTCTTCTTTTCTGTATCTGATGTTCTGTGTGCTATTAGTGACGCAGCCAACACGAACGGTTGTCATGTGTAACACAACTTTCGATCACCGCGAAAACAGCGTCCTGGGAAAGCGTCCATGCTTGATATCGTTTGGTTCATGAACATTAAGTTTCCAGTACAGGTGACCCATAGCTCAAAGTGTTAAATAATTGTCTACATTATTCAGTTTTTAAAAATAATATTCCATTAATGAGATTGTTAGTCTTTGAAGTTTTCTCACTTTTATTTTTCCTAATAGAGCAGGATAAAAGGAAAGACTTATGTTCTTATTTGTTTCTTTGTACGGATCTGCTAGATAGATTCATTTATTATTATTATTTTTTAAGTGCAAGGGTAATTGTAAAATCATAGTGTAAAGTTGGTGTGGTGTTTCTGCTCTCCATAATATTTGGAACTTGCCTCTGCAGGTAAAATCCCAGAGGAAGCCAAAGCCCTTTCTTTACTGGCTCCTGCTCCAACCATGACAAGCCTGGTGCCTGGTGCAGGATTGCTTCCCATCCCGACCTCCAGCCCTCTGACGGCAGTGAGTAGTGTAAGTCCTCTCAGTGGGTGAGCACTGACTGTAAAAACTGGTGAGGAAGGAAGAAGTTATTTTCACTTTGTTTTAGTGACAACCATCCAAAGTCCATACATAAAAATTTACCCCACATCATCTTACTTGAGCTTGTTTTGGAGATTACTCTGAAATATTTGGGATTTGTATAAATTTGAGGATTCAAAAAGGGTTATTTGTTAGAAGAATCATATACAGAACTTGGTGCTTTAGATAGCACAGACTAGATCACTTCCCAGTTCAAGAGGACCAGAAGAACTAAGAAATTTAAACAGGAATTTAGTGTTAGTCATGGGAAGTGCCTGATGACTGAGAAGATGAAACAAGGTTTGACAAGCACCTGAGATTTTTCTGTGTAGAATTAAACATATTTAATATCTTGTGATTTCTTAGTAAAAGAATGATTTAATCATTACTGGGCTTTTAGTTATTGCGTGAACTATCCAGTCATACTCCTTTTAAAGGAGGGCAATTTGACAGGCAAGGACTGTGACTAGTGTTTCCTAGGGAGCACACAAATTTTGTGACTGTGATGGTCAGTTTGTCCTGATTAAAGAAGTGGTTTCTGAAACTTTGAATCTTGCCCAGCATTCTTCTGCTGGAGACCTGCACTATGATCCATGGAGCAACATGATTTTTTTCCCTCCCCCAAAATGGTTTTCTCCTTATGTAGCCCTGGCTGTCCTGGAGCATTCTCTGTAATCCAGGCTGACTTTGAACTCAAAGATATCTGTCTGCTTCTGCCTCCCAAGTGCTGGGATTAAAGGTGTGTGCCACCACTGCCAGCTTTTGCAAATTTTTTTTCCTCAAAATGATTTTTAATCGAAATTCTGTGTTTGAGGAACCCATGCTGGTCAATTTGGCTGCAGCATAGTGAGGAGAGAGAACCAGGTGTAGGGGGTGGATAGGATTACTGACTTTGTAGGGCTTTTTAGATCATAGAAAGGCATTTGCATTTTATTTTTAACTTGATTAGACTCCAGCATGAGTCTAATTTTCATCTTTAGGAAGTGCTTTTATTTAATAGTAGTTAAATCTTGGTCATTTACAATATATTTTCATATATTGTTAGTTAATCAGTTTTATGGAGTAGCACAAGGAGAAATGAAAGTGGTTGTATTTTTTCCTTGAAAAAAATCTTTTCTGCTAAATGCAGAGAATGTTTTCAAGTCCTGAGATCTTCTATCTCTTCTAGTTGAAATATACCTTAAAATAAACATGTTTCCTAATACATGTTCTGAAGACTGATTTTATGGATGTTCTAGAGAGACGACTTGGCAATTGAGAGCACTCACTGCTCTTGCATAGGACCTGGGTTTGCTTCTGAGGACCGTTGTTGTGCGGTCCTTACAGTCTCCTGGAACTCCAGTTCTAGGGGATCCAGTACCTTCTTTTGGCACCTTTGTGGTGCACATAAACTCATAAATATACATATAAACATAAATGTTTAAAAAATTCATAAAAGATGATACAATGTTTTTTGGTTTTGATTTTTTTTCTGTTGTTACACCTGTGTGCCACTTGATTGACTTAAGTTTTTCATAATAAAATTGTATTTAGTAGTACTGATCTCTTAGTGTTGATAACAAGGATTATTTAAGAATTGATTCACTTAGTAATCATGGACACATACTCTAGAGTAATGACAAACTTTAATCGCATGGTGCACGTATTTCCAAGCACCTCCTGCCCTGTTTCAGTACTCATGCTGCAAACGAATGTGATTGTAGTTTCTTCTAAGTTTTTTTGATTTGAAGTTTTGTTCTTTTTCTTTTAGTATGTGATTTTGGTCTTTAAATAGTTTCCCACACACAGTGCTTTTTTCTACATTTTCATCCTTAATGATGAAAATGTAGAAAAGCTTCAATTATTTTGCTGACCATGTATGCATTCTTTGTTAACATGTATTGACTGAGGGACCATCAGACAGAAAGGCACTGTACTGAATGCTTGATGGACAGGGGTATTGTGACTACAGGCCTTAGAAACTTAACTTTGCCTCTTTTCTACAGTGTACAATAATACTGTTTATTTTATGGAAATCACAGAATGCAGCTACCTTGAAGGTTAAAAATTAGTGTTCATTTTTAGTGTCAGTTTAAAGGTAGTTAAAAACATTGTTATTAAAAACTAATGTGATTTCACTCTTAATAATTGAGATACATGTAGCTTAAAGCAAGGGGTCCTTTTATACCTCCCATTCATGATGAGTTGATCTACTGGTAGCAAGATGAAAGAACAATACTGGGAACACTATTGAAAACTGCCTTATGGTTTACTTTTGTTTTTTTATAGCTTGGTGTTTCACTTAGCAGTTTGGGAGCCATACCGGCAGCAGCACTGGACCCCAATATCACAACACTTGGAGAGATTCCACAGCCACCACTTATGGGAAATGTAGATCCTTCCAAAATTGATGAAATTAGGAGAACAGTCTATGTTGGAAATTTGAATTCGCAGGTAACTAGGAAGAAACTGAGTGGCACTATCTGCTTATTCATTCTTCTTACAAATTCTGTTGATAAAGTAGTATTTACTTATTTTTAAATGTTATTTTTATTAGCATATCTTATATAATAGGTTTCATTATGTTTTCATGCATGCATATATTTTGATGGTATTCATTTTTCCCATTAATCTCTTGTGACTCCCTCACCCCATTGGTCCCCTTTCTCCTCCCAGCTAGTCCCCCTTCTACTCTCATGCATATCTTGTGACCCAGGAAGTGTAATCAGGATCTTAAAGGAGCATAGGTAAGGGGCCGTTGACAGGAGCCTGGGAACCTTGCAAGTGGCCCCGTCAATAAAGAAAAAGTACTTCCCTCTCCCTACAAGCATTAGCTGCTTTATTTACCTGATTTTAAAAAGAAAAAAAGATTATACTGTATTAAAGTGTTACTCTGCTTCCTCAGACAACGACAGCTGATCAACTACTTGAATTTTTTAAACAAGTTGGAGAAGTGAAGTTTGTTCGGATGGCAGGTGATGAGACTCAGCCAACTCGGTTTGCTTTTGTGGAATTTGCAGACCAAAATTCTGTACCAAGGGCCCTTGCTTTTAATGGAGTTATGTTTGGAGACAGGCCACTGAAGTAAGAAATCTTCAACAAAGAAATTTTAATGGCTTTGAAAAAGTTGTAACATGTTTGATTTAGTTAAGGCTTTAAAAAGAATAGTTATTGGCAATTTGTGGATAGGAAGAAACTATTAAGTATAAATGAAATGCATAGCACGTTATATTTGAAGACATCTCTTTCTTCTGTGTTTAATATCTAGTTAGCCATTAATTCTTTGTATATAATACATAATGGCTTCAGGTATTTTTCTGTGTAGTTCTTTAAGTCATGTTTGTTTTGTGAAGATTGCAGATTAAGTGCAACTTGTAATCAAACTACAGAACTTCTTGTAATACGAATTTTGGTGAATTCCAAATCTTATGTAGAAAGTAGTGTTAAGGGGCTGGAGAAATGGCTCAGCCGTTAAGAGCACTGACTGCTCTTCCAGAGGAC
>LOEQ01001173.1:50529-62019 GCA_001685075.1 Bramus lutescens | reverse complement strand
TCACTGATGTACACTATCATATCATCTGCAAATAACGAAAGTTTGACTTCTTTTCCAATTCGAATCCCCTTGATCTCCTTATGTTGTCTTATAGCTATTGCTAGAACCTCAAGAACTATGTTGAAGAGCAGAACTTCTTATATAAGATTATTGGCTATATTAATTAATCATTTGGTAAATATTTCCTGATACCTCATCCCTTAAGCATTGTGAAGTTTATTGTTTGACTACTATTAAAAATGATTCAGTTTAGAATGTGCATTATATATTAATGTTAAATTTTTTATCACTTATCTTTCTTTTTGGTAATTATTTCCTTACCTAAATTTCAGATTTTAACTACTTATAAATTTTTACATTCAATTTTAAATTACTGGGACAGTAGTAATGATAGAAAGCTAGAGGAGAAAGTGGTTTCTAAGTACGTTTCTTAAATGCTTTTTTTATTTTTCTGACACACCTCAACCCTAGCAAGATGGCTTATCTTTCAGTTTTGGCAGGCTTTGTTATTTTTTTAGAAAATCTTTATGGAGGTGCAGAAAGGAGGAGCCAGAGGCACAATAGAAGATCTGATGCAAAAGATTTTAGTTGCTAAGAGAGAAGATATTTGAACATCTAATTAAACCCATCACTTTCTATACTAACTTGAAGAATTAGAAAGCATTTAATATATGTCAAATGATTTTCACATGAAATTTTAGATGATGTTTTCTCAGTGATAAAATTTATGGTTCACAATTTGTTCTGCACTAAAACCAGGTAATAAAACATGCTTTTAAAAAGAGTTTAATGGGCTCTTAGGGGTTTGGAGGAATGGCTCTGTGGCAAATCACTTGTCTGTTTGGATTTGATCCCAAGAATCCCTTTAACCTCTCTCCCATTTATAACAAAAATAAGCTAAGCTGGTGGTATAAGCAGACTTCAGATGTCAGTTCTAAGGAGCCTGAGACTGGAATCAAGGTCTGGAAAACATTAAGAAGATAAAGTAACCAAACTAGTCTTAGAGAGATGTTCTCAGTGAAGTGGGTACCCTTTCGCTTTATAATTTGAGCTGCCCTTTATTTCAGTTGCTGACTTTAGAAAATGACATGTTTTGTCTTTTAGGGAAAGGCGGCGACGGAGGAGCAGGAGTTCTTCCAGATCTCCAAGAACATCAAAGACCATAAAGAGAAAGTCTTCTAGGTCTCCCTCTCCCAGGGGGTAGGTGGAAGCATTTGGTGAAACAAAATGTGGGAAAGAATTCCTTCTTTAATCTGCTTTCAAGTTTTTTTTTTAGTGGCTGATCCATTTGTATTCTTAAGAATTGATTTAAGATGTTAGTGTTTAAGACCATCGGCTTCCAGCCATGTGCTAATCCATGTAGGGATTGCTCCTGCCTTTCCAGTTCTGTATAGTTACAAGATGGAAAAGTGGGAAATAGGTGGGGACTGTACTTTTCTGCCACTCTTAATTGTAATCTATGTCTCCATATGGTGAGAGAATGTCCCCTTTGCTTTTTAAGATGTTGGGACTGGTTCTGTGGCAGTCCGGCCTGACTTGAATTCTATTTTCCTTCTGCCTTCTTCCCATTTGCTGTTTGCTTCAGCTTTTGTCTTTTTTTTTTTTTAAGTTAGGCAAATGGATATTTTCCAACTTTTTATTTCTCCACACAAAGGATAGCATATCCTTGTATATTTGTGTGCTCAATGACTAGGCCTCATTGGTGTTTACATGTTAGACCAGACTAACCTTGAAACATGTCGTGAACTGTCATGTCTGTTTTTGATTTTTGTCTATTTTTTTTATTGTGTTTGATATACATGGAGGGGCATGCCTGTGCCACAGCATGCGCATGGAAGTTGAAGGAAATCTTTGTGAAATTTGTTCTCTCCTACTTGTATGTGGGTTCCAGAAATCGGACACATGGTTCAGGTCACTGGACTCTAGGCTGTTATTCTGAGCCATTTCATCGACCCTTTCATGTGTTTGGAGGTAACTTTTGTATATGTATGGTTAGAGGTAGGTTTTCAGCTTCATTCTTTAGCATATGAATTTCAAGTTTTCCTGGCACCATTGTTGAAAACTTCCATTTACCCATCTTGGAAACCATTTGATCTGGTATGCAAGAGTTTATTCTAGGCTTCCATAGACCTATATGTTTGTCCTTAGCTAGCACCATATTTTCAGTTAATGTGGTTTGTTTTTTCTTTTGCTTTAAAAATATTTATATACTCTTCGATTTTATGTGTGTGTGCTTGAATGTATGCATGTTCACACATGGGCAGGAACCTGTGAAGGTGGGAAGAGAATGTCAGCTTCCCTGGCACTGGAGGTTGTGAGCCATGTTAGTGCTGGAAACCAAAGAGGGCTCTTCTGAGAGCACCAAGTGCTCTCTCAACAACTCTGCTGTCTCTCCAGCTTCAACTTTGCTCTTCTTTAAAAGAACATTTTGGCTTTATGGAGAGCCTTCAAGATGTCACATGAGTTTTAGGACAGGTTTTTTCCTGTATCTGCTGCTAATGCTGTTAGTGGTTTTTGTAGGAATTGCATTGAGTCTGTATATTGTTTTTGCTGGTGTTCTTAATGGCATTCAAGTCTTCTGAGTTCTTTCATTACTGTGTTATGGTGGTTAGTATACAAATTGTTTTGGTTTTGTTATTTTTAGTTAAATTGATTGTATTTTCTTTAAATTTTTATTTGTAATTATGTGTGTGTGTGTGTGTGTGTGTTTGTTCATGTGCACACAGTGCCTGCCCAGTCCCTAAGAGGATGGGGAGTTACAGGCAATCGTGAGCTGTCTGACTGGAGTTCCTGGGACTGAACTCCAGTCTTCCGGAAGAACAGGACTTAACTACTGAGCCACCTTTCTAGCCCTTGTATTTTATTGTTTATGATGTTCCTTTGTATTGTTCCTTAGATTTTGAAGCCATATATGAAGACACACAATACACACAAAAATGCTTTCTTTGGAAGACCTAAGGTTTTGCTTTGTAGTTTGTTTTGTTTTTGTTTTTTTGCTTTGTTTTGCCTGTAAGGTTTCTTGCAAACAAATTTATAGATTTTTGTTTGTTTGTTTTATGTATCTGGAGGTTTAGTTGTGACCAAAACTTCCTCTCACCTAGAATTCATCCAGATTTGCTTCCAGTATATAGTCATTTCATTTAAAAATAAGTTGGGTCTCTAAACCCATTTGCTTTATTTCTTTTATGTAGAATGGCATGTGGATCCTATTTTATTACCATGCGAATGACTAGACAGTCGTCCCCAAACCTCCTATGATAAAAAATAGTTTTTCACCAGTGGCTTGAAATGTTACCTTTTTAAAGCTACTAACATGGAATTGCTCATAGTTCTGTATTAGAGCTATCTCAGCTAGATCAGGAGCACTTATGTTTCTCAAATAATATGCAGAATTTCCCCTCTATAATCTTAGGGGTTTGTGATTTTTTTTTTAAGTAGTGTGGTGGGCTGTGTGTTTTAGGTTTGCTTTTGAATTGGTGGTTCTTGTTTCTAATAGTAGATGAGGTGGGCAAGGACGTAGTAGGTTACTTGAAATTCTGTTTTGCTAGTCTCTATTCTCACACATCTGATTCTCTGTCCTTTTATTCTCTATTAAACTTTTTTTTTATTTTGCCTATTTTGTGTGAATGTGTGAGTCAGAAGATAACCTAGGGACAGTTGAGTCTCTCCTATCTTATAGGTCCCAGGTCTCAAACTCAGGTTATTATGCTTGATGTCAACTAAGCCATCTCATAGGTCCCTTTTTATTCCCTCTTGAATGTTCATATATTAGTTGAGAATGTGCATATGAAAGTGTTATATAATAGTATATAGTATATTTAGAGAATTATAAAAAGAAAAAAAAGTCTACAGGGGTTAGAGATTCAGTGGAAGGGTTCCCTTACCAGGAAGAAAAGCGTCTGTGTTTAGTTCAGATGCAACTTTTCCTCCATATTGTTGATTTGTGGTTGGGTGAATCTAGGGAAAAGGAATCATTAGAGTGTAGACTGACTATAGTTGTTTTTTAGCTCAACCTTCTTCTAGTAGAGAAAGTGTATCTTGAGCATTTAAAAAGTAGTAAGTTGACAGTACAAGTTGTGTTTTATAGGAACACGTTGGTAGCTGCTGAGCAAAGGTAGAAAGAGGTCAGGTTGTAGGCCCAGTCTTGTTACTTTCTCAATCCAGTTTATTATTATGCTTATTTACAATGCATTGTTTTGGATAGCCTATGTTAAAGGACTGTTTTCAAGAGTACAGTGGGTCTTTAAATTCTTGAAAGATAACTCTTATGTTTTCAACATAGCCGAAATAAGAAAGATAAAAAGAGAGAAAAAGAACGGGACCACATCAGTGACAGGAGAGAAAGAGAGCGTTCCACGTCTACAAAAAAGAGTTCTAATGATCGAGATGGGAAGGAGAAGTTGGAGAAGACCAACACACCGGTTAAGGTGAGCTGCTCAGCCAGGGCACAAGGCACTGCTGCCCTACCTGTAGATTCCATTTCAGAGAGATGAGAACCTATTAAAACATAAGCAGCTTCATCCCTTATTTAGAGAATCAGTAAATAATGTACTGTGAGAAAATTGTAGAGAACTTCTAGGTAACAAGTGTATTAGATGTTGATGATATTGAGGTTGAATTTGTGTCTGATGCTGTTTTCCTCAGCATATATTTGAGCAAATTTGATGAGACTTTGTTGTCATTGATTTTGTAATATATAGTTAAGCTTAGATTTGTTCATATGATAATTTGTTCACATAATTAGATTTGTTCAGTTATGTAATATATAATTGAAAACTAAATTCCTTTACCAGTACAGAATTGAAAACTAAAGCTCCCTAATTAAACTTTTTCTTGGAAGTTGAAAGTACTTGCAAATTATGTCAGTTCTCTTTACTAGCTTGTATAATTCTATTTGGAAATATAGGTTCTGGAATTGGCTTTGCTACTGATGAAAGGTTGTCATTATTAGTGACATTGGCATTATTTATTAAGCCTGTATTCCTTATTAGGCATTCTTTATTCTCATTTAATTCTTCCTTAGGCCTCGGCAGAATTTGTACTGCTTTTGAAGGCTTTTCTAAGAGGAACAATGGCTTCCTTTTGTACGTGCTCACACTTATTTCTTGTAGTGTTTTGGAAAGCACTTTGGCTTCTGGGGCTTTTATAAGGCTGTTTGTGAAGAGCTAGAATTTATGTTTACCTGTTGTATTCTGATTCTGTTACCATGAGTTGCCCATCTTTTGTTGGAAATAACTTACAAAGGGCAAATTGATACATGTTCTTTCATGGTCTTTTAATGAAAGAAAACAATACAGTTTTATTCAGAGACAGTAGAATCATTTAGCCATACAGAATTACAGACAATTATTGTGCAAAATAGTGAACATGCACTTGATATTTGTTGTAGAAGGAACACAGTAAAGAGACAGATTCAAGTGTGAGCAAAGATGCCGACGAGAAGGACTCCCCAAGGACTGAGGAGGAAAATAAAGTACAGCAGAATGGGAATTGCCAACCAAATGAAGAGAACAAAACCGACGTGGCGTAGGACCGCCCGCTGCATCTCTCCCTCCATGGTGGGATCAAACCCAAAGCTTTCAGTTTGCAGCAAGGTGTAAACGGGGAAGAAACCCACATATGGGAACTAGCAGCTCTTCCGGCTATGAGGTGACATTGTGGACATCTTGTTACTGAGCATGGACATCATGGAAATAATCAGATGTTACCTGAGTTCACCATCTTCTGAATTCTGCATTTCCGTGGTTGCTGGCACACTTGTCATGTGGTTCATTAGTGTTTGCCAAGAAGCATTGCAAATCAATTAAACATCAGAGGTCCAGAGTTGAACTATCCCTTAAGACTGGAGATGAACATTGGAGGCTCCTAAAGAAAAAGCTAGTTACTGAATTTTGTATTGTTTTACTTTTTTTAAAAAAAATTTTCAATATATACAGTTTGATGATGTGCTTGAAATTTGTGCAAATATATATACACACTCTTGTAAGTAAAGTGCGAAATATGTAAGGAGTTTTAACATTTAATTCACAGGACTTAACAGTGATTGTGGTAAATTCTCACTATTGTATTTTCTTTTGCTCACTGTTTTGGACGTCAGTTTTTCTTTAAAACAGTTTTACAGATTAAAATTGCTTAAATAAGTGGATTAAAGACCAACTGACAATGCATGCTACTGTTCTCTTTGAGAAGAAGAGCAGCTCTGTCGAATACTAATAACAACGTGTTAGTATTCGGTGTTTAGAACCATTGGGTCTGCCACAAAACGAGCATTTCTTCTTGAACTTTCTTGACATTTCCAAGCTCATGAATAATACTGCAGTGTGACTTGTCAACTGTAGGCAGCAAGATGCCCTTATAAAAAGGAGACTGAGTTTTCAAAATGGGCTATGGGAGCACAAGCTGAAGCTCTAGTGCCTTCTGCAATGTGTGGTGTACTGCTTTCTGGGATTTTACATATGCTAGTCACGCTCAATTCGTACAGAGTCTAGATGGCTGTATTCTGTTCACAACCATTGGAAAGTGTGTGAGGGCTGTGTCAGAAGCTTTTTAATTCAGTTAAGAGAAGGAAGTCCTGTTTATAAGACTTGTGAAGTTTCAAACAACAGTGTAGTTTTGGGACCACCAGTTTTCTACTGTGATGATTGAAAAGGAAATACTTCAAATCAGAGGAAACCTATTAGTTGACTTAATTGGATGGCCTTAATATTACCTCGCAATCATTTTCTTCTAATGATACAGAAATTATACTTAAAGGAAGGACTAGGAGCATGCAGAGGTAGTTTTTGTTCAATATGCTTATGCTAGTTTAAGATACACGGTCATCCACCAGTCTTAGACTCAACTTTTCATAAACGGTATGGTATGCAAGTAAAATGAAAACTGTTCATGTTTTCTACAAAACTATAAATTCTAGTTAATGTACTATTCATTGTTACATTTTCAAAAAAACCAAACACTTCATTCATAAATCTTACTTTAAAATAAAATTTTTAATTTTATTTAATACAACCTAAACAATCAAATTACTCAGTTGCCTTACCTCATGGGAAGGGTTACTGTCACAGATTTAAAAAGTCAAGCAGCACTTTAGTTGCTTGGTTCCAACTTGAGTCTTGTTTTCATATTAATACTGTTGAAACTATAATTTGAAGAATAGAAAAGCCCTTTCTGCAAATCATAAAGCCTGGTTCAATTATGAAGCTGCTTAATCATCTTCAGGTGTTCAGATTACTGTGTGTATGTGTGTGTTTTCTTTTCTGTCACTGTGTACATTAAACTTTTGGAAAATGCTTTACTATGTAAAGTATAAATGGCCATTTTAATCGTTTAGCCACATACAGTTGGCTAGTAACAGCTCGTTCTGATAGAGAAATGCTTGGGCACCTGTGGAAAGATTGTGAAGGTGTGTCTCGCTTCAACCGCTGTCTTATTTATGATATGTAAGTAGACTAGAGCAAATGTTTGAATCTTTGCTATTTTTAGGACCATTTCTCTAATAAAGTTCAGTATTTTAGAGGAAAGAGTCTTCAGTTTCATCCTGCTCTTGTTTTGCGTGCCACACAGAGGGTTGTGATATGGCCAGAGCAGCCTTGTGCACTGTCTAAAACAGCCCTTTAAGTTGAGGTGTTTTCCTGTCCTCTGCACTGTTCAAACGTTTTCATGGTGGAAAGTAGCATTATTCTACCACTAATTACTTTTTATGTAGGTATTTAGTTTACTCAAGTAATCATTAACGTAGAAGAGGTTGACAAATTCAGAATAAGTAGGGTTACAAGAGAAAGTAAAGTCAGAGGCTGTGGGATTGGGGTGTGTGTGTGTGTGTGTGTGTGTGAGTGTGATGCAGGGAGGCAACCACACATGTTCTTTTTCTTTTTTCATTTACTGTTTTCTATTAAGGTATTTTATTTCTTTCAAGAATATTGTCAACCATGTTGTGGTGGCACATGCCTTTAATCCCAGCACTCTGGAGGCAGATGCAGGTGGATTTCTGAGTGTGAGGCCAGCCTGGTCAACAGAGTGAGTTCCAGGACAGCCAGGGCTACACAGAAAAACCCTGCCTCAAAAAACAAACAAATATTGTCACTCAAGATACTGTCAAGAAAACCTGAGGTAAGATAAGAGAAGCCTCTCCCTCTGACAGCAAGTGTGGTGGTTCTTCTCTCCCTGGACAGGATCTGATACTGTGATGTCTTCATGTGCGCACTGACCTGGTGGCTTTACAGGAAAACCGCAACAGGTCCTTAACTTCTGTGACTATTGCCACAATTGTCATTTATTAGGCAGAAAAACACTATTCAGCCAGTAATCTCCCATGTTTAGAATTCTTTTCTGGACAGATTAAATGTTTTTTTTTATATATTTAACTTTATGTTAGAAGATTAAATTTTGGTATACTCAGTTACAAATAAAAACCAATGTTTATAATCGAGATGTTTATTTTTTTGGGCGAGGGGACAAGAAAAGTTTCTCTTAGGATACTAATTCCTTTGTGTTGCTTTTATTTTCGGGTTTTTAAAAAGACCCGACTTTTTATCTACACCTGTCTTAACCTATGAGAATATTTAACTTCAAGGGTTATGGAGCTCACTAGTAGGCTTTAAAATATTTCCCATTTATAGTACATTACAGATGGAGTATGATTTCATGTTAGTTGAGTTAGCAGCTAGCATTAGTCTTTTGGAGGGATGCATTGGTAAGGGAATATCTGGGCGTCATTGGAAAGAGGGTTTAACTGAGTGGATTATGACAGGGAAATGCAGTGACTGTTCATTATATATTTATATGTTTTCCTGCCAAGATATTTTTCTCGTGTTTACTTACTAATAGTCAAATTATTTTTAAATTCCAGGTTTAGTGTTCTTCAAAAGGCTTCATCCTATTTCTGGAAATAGGAGTCTACTATAAATGTAACAAAATTTTTTAAAAATAAAACTTGTTTCCTACTCAATTTGTAGGTCAGCTTTTCAGTTCCTTTTGTTTCTTATTGCTTATTGTTTTCACCTGTGGCATGAATGATACATAATTAAAGGATTAGAAAATAAAGCCATTTGTGACTTCTGGTCCATAATCAGGTTAGAGTTAGTAACAGATCTTTTTACAAACTAAGCTAAGATATTTTTGTAGTTTCTGGAATTGATTATTTATAGTTGATTTTTTTTCCTTCTGGTTGTTGGGGATTAAACCCAGGCCTTCCGAGTACTCTTTCTCACTGAACTGCAGCCCAACTTATAACAATTTTTTAAACGTAGATTTTTTTTAGTCTTTAGCCTGATATTTAATTTTATAGGCAGCTAACACTTTAATTTGGAAAATTACCAGTTTGGGAGATAAGACATAAATTCCAGGATCAAAATGGGGTAGTGGTCTCTGGTTCTTGATTCACCTTTATTTGCTGACAGAGACATTTCTGACTATGTAAGTTGAGATTCATCAAGCTCATACTAAGAGAATTTTAGGATTTTACTAGTAAACAGTACCAATGGGCAGCACATGATTGAGGAATAACGCAGAGGACTGATTTCCATACAAGATTGAATATACTGTGTAATTGTATAAGTCAATTTAGTAGTTAAAAATACTCCTTGGTCTCAAGTAGTTTAATAGAACAGTGCTGCCGATCATAGGGGAAAAGTTAATGTAAGCGTAAAGATACTGCCTAGATGTGTCTGTGAGCAGGACTACTTTTACATGGTACTAGTAAAAGAGTTATCAAAAGTTGCTGCTATCATGCTTCTATATTTTTAATAAAATGAAAATATTGAAGTTCACTGTCGTAGTAATTTCATGTTTGGGACAGATTTGCATATTCACAGCATGTTTTTATAAATGAAACGGGATTTTCTCTTCCAGGGTTCAGAAATGACCACTCAGACAGGTCTTCACATATCAGGCAACACTGTCTTGATGATAACTGTAATCGAGGCCATATCAAGCATTTGGTGGTAGTCTCAGTGATAGCTGCTCGGAGTCTCTTTCATTTATGGCATCCGCTTCCTGGAGATTTTTATGTGGCAACAGATGCCACCATGTCTTAATAGCAAGTGGAATGCTTTCTCTGATTTTGGGGAAATGCAGTTCTCCATGAGGCCAGTAAATTGTGTGCTGAAGGTGGCCTTGGAAGTGAGATTAACCAGTTAGTCAAAATTGCCTCCTTAATAAATTAACTAGACCTGTAAAGATGGTTCAGCAAATAAGAGCATGTGCCAACAAGCCCTGAGACCAGAGTTCGGTCAGCAGGGCCCATGTAATAGAAAAGAGCTGATTTCCAAGTCATTCTCTATCTTGTTTGTCATGGTGTGTGTGTACAGCAAATGCAGTAGACTGCCACCTTGTAGATGTAGAATCTAGTATGACTTGTGGCTTGACTGGCCCATCCATGATGAGTGAGGCCCTTCCTTGTCTTACCTGCCCTCTCAGATAAAACTAGGCCGTTTTGGTTTTCCAGTGGGTTATATGGCATATGCAGGGGCTGGAGAAGCTTTCCGGTAACAGACGTAGGCTGCAGTATGTGGCTCTTTTCGTTTGATATCATATAGGTCAACTTCAACACCAAGTTGGAGTAGCCACTTCTGACAGACACTGGATCCTAAGTATAATTATCATATTATGTGTTTTTTATAATAGAACTTTTTTTTTAAACATTAGGAAAGCCAGCCTAAATGCAAATGACTAGCTAGTTCTCTTTAGACTATGCCCCTGTGTTTAATGTATTAGTCACAGTGTGCTCAGCTGGAGGTCCTAAGTGGAGTCACATAAGGCATGGCCTCTCCTGCTTCCTCCCCTAAGCTCCAGTCTCCAGTTATTTGTCAGTGTTACAAGACTGGGTAGCTTACTAGTGACATCCGCTGTTCTTTGTACAAGCTTTATGATCATAGTGTGTGCCTCGGCTCTTCAGTTCACCAGTACCACCGTCCATTTTAATTCTCAATTGCCACATTGATTTCTGAACTGACCTGATCCTCATTCACCTTTGCTAAGTCTCTCAATTCTGGTTTCCTCTGAAAGGCCCTTGTTACTGTTGTTTTGAGACTGAGTCTTGTGTAGCCTGGCTAAACTTGAACTCTTGGGCTGTCAGGTCTCGCCACTGCCCAGTCCACCCTCCCCCCAAATATCTCAGCATGCCTTTTATCAGAAATGATTGTAGATACTTGGGATAATTCCTCTGGTGGGAAGGTAATCACAGTATTGAAGTTAATTTATTTTTAATATATTTAAATTTAATTTATTTTAATTTATTTCTGTAGAGTCCTAATTGGTCTGACCCCGAGTTATTTCAGTGTATGTTGCTACCTAATTAACCTTCTTTAAACTGGCCAGGCTTTCTCATTTTGATAAAAGGGTCGTGCTAATCTAATTGCTTAAGTTAAGTGTTCTTTCATCTTTAATTTTCTGAGAGAATTTGTATTTTATTGTTAAGTGTAATTCCCCAGTGAAGCTATTTGAGCCTGAAATATTGTTTACAATCCATTGATGTGCGTGCGTGCGTGCGTG
>LOEQ01001172.1:416427-426477 GCA_001685075.1 Bramus lutescens | reverse complement strand
TCTGCTTCCCAATTTCTCTCTTCTTAACCGCTGAGACTTAGTTCCGTGACCATGGAGTCTCTGCTTCCAGACAGGTTTGTTTGTTTCCAGACATGAACTCTGGCTCCCCACTCCACTGCCACTCCGTGCTTCTCCTTTTCTGGGCACTAATAGCCTCCCAGTGCTGAAGCTGATAACCTTTCTGGTCTGGTCCTTCTCAACCTTTCGGAGTCAGCTGTCCTGAACTGCTTTGCCTCCCACTTAAGGAAAGAATTGACTGTACTATAATGGGTTTTCCTTTTCTGTGCTTAATTTTTTTTTTTTTTTGCTTCCTTCTTAAGGACTTTCTAATCCCCCATCCCACCCAGACATTGAGGTCCTGTCTTTCTGATGACAAATAATCTGGGTAACTTCCTTATTCTCCTTCTAACGCAGACCTTCCTTTCCATCTCCAGCCTGTAGGATAGCTCTGCTTAATTGTTGCATTCTGGACTAAATCACAAACATCATCTTTCCTATAGAGCCAGTCCTCGCTGACTTCCAAATGCCTTCTCTTTTCTTGTTTCTCTCGGGCCTGGGAACTAAGTAGTCTTCTCTCTACCGCTTTAGACCCTTTCACCCAATCACTCAGGGTGTAATACTCGGGGCAGCCTGACAGCGGGCCAAGCGCCATGATTCGGAGATTTCGCAGCTTTTACAGGTCTAGCCTCTCACTTGACCTTCCCACAACCCTTTGAAGGTAAGTGGAATAACGAGTTCTACTTCCTGCTCACACAGAAAGAGAAGTAACTTGCCCCAGCTGGCTGGTAACAACCAGAAGGCACGTGGTCCGCTGAAGCTCAAGTTCAGATATCCTCCCCCTTTACTGTCTGCTTCTCCAGTTTTGACTAACATAGAGTCTCCAAGAACCTCTTCAAGTCCAGCTCCTCTTGACTTGGTTTTCTGTGACATGTGGTACGCTTGGGATGCCTTGATCTGCACAGAGATCATACATAGGTCACTGTAATTATGTGCATTTAATTCTCAGAAAATAATAAAGATTAAAAAAAAACTAGTGATAATATGATAGCAATGCAGGAACATATGGATTAGTTACAGTATAGTACAGCTAACAGCAGCCTTGAAAGTCTGGATAAGAACTGACCTGTTTCAAGCACTGCCTTGGACCAATTACAATTGCTACATAGATTGTCAAATTGAATGGTTTAAGGACTCCGGCAGGCACGAAACCTTGGTTTATAGATGTCTGTTTTCGCTAGTGATATCTTTCTAGTATTTTTAGTCCTATTTTTTACCAAATTTAGGTAATTGCCCCGTTGTAATTAAATATTTATGACAGCCACGCATGGTCACTAACATCTGTAATCCCAACACAGTGCATGGGAGGCTAAGGCAGGAGGGTGGCTAGCCTGTGCTATACAGCACACTCTCTAAAAGGGACTCTCTAAAAAGCCTCTTTAAGCTGAGTGTGGCCGCGTGGGCCCATGTAGGGAAGAGACACTAGGATCGCTTGGACTTCCTGGCTGCCTGCCTATCTTCGGTGAGAGATTCTGTCTCACAAATAATAAGGCAGAGCATGATAAAGCAGGGTACCTGATGTCCTCCGTTAGCCTCCACAGGCCTGTACACAGGTACAAATACCCACACACCTATGGACAGACACTGCATACATTCATACACAAACACACACACACATTCTGTCTCTTACACACATCTTAACAGAGCAAAGCTGACAGGTATTTGATGTTATTGTTCTTGTCCCTGTTTTTTCCCCTTAGCTATAATTCCCTAACACACACTTAGATTCCAGCTGGAATGAGCCAACATTGCTTCTTTAGCTCATTTCTCTTTAGCTCGACCTGGTCTTGTTTGTACAAACTACACGTTCCCTTGCTCATCAGGTAAATTCATGCCAATAAGGCAGTGGGAAGTCTAGCGTCTCACTGCAATACCCTGTGATGTCAAAGCAAACACAGGGCCTGGTTATTGGGGGTGGAGGGTTAGCAATGGGAACCCGGGCTCTTGGGTTTCTCACAGGGTTGAACCCTCAATCAGTGTTGAAGCTGTTCTCTGCTTCTATTGCTTTGTGCTGCCATCTACTTCTGCCCAGAAGGGACACCAGGAAAGTCACACACATCAGGTGTCCTTGGTGGAAGGAAGGGCCGTGCCTTGGAAAGAGGAAGTTTCCCTGCGAATAGGCTGCGCCTCACTCTTTAATACAAACAAGCTCGGAGGATTATTTTCTTCTTCTGAAACAGTGCCATCAAATATGCGGCTTTCATGCAATTTTCTAATTGGTTTAATTGAAAAAAGGCAACTGCGGTGTCCAGCCTTAACCATGTTATGTTCAGGAAGTAACAAGGCCCAAAGGCTGTCTGCTGTGCACTGCCCAGAGCCTGCCATTTTTCATAGGCTCCTGCAAACATACAGAGTCTCAATAAAAAGGAGCCGAAGGTATATGTGGTCTGTTACTTGGTTTAGAAGTCATTAAATTTAGTGTCCTTTCCTGGAATGGGTCCTATTTGCACTGTTGAACCAGTGAAATTTGCGTTTCCACTTGGGTGTATCAAATGTCACGAAGGATGGTGTTACCTTTGGAATTCCTTAGTGTGGTGCCGAGCTTGTGATCAGGACCTATTCCTCCCATGCAGGAAACTCAGCCTCCTACAGGCCCTGGTCCTACTCTTCCTTGTGGGATTGTCCTCCATATAAAAATAGCATTTCAAAGAGAAATTTGTTTATTTTAATAGGCATTTGTTTAAAATAATACAGTCACCAGAAACAAAGACCAGAAGCCATTTATAAAGGCAGTGTACAAGAATTTAGGGAGTTGATTGTGTTAAATATATATAAAAAGAAAACCCAACCCACAATGGACAAAGTATTTTTTTCAAAAGTTGGCACAACTTTAAGGCAAACTTACCAAAAACAAATAAGAATGATGAGTCTACCTTCAAGTGGAGCATGTACTATAGCAGTGAATAATAGCAGGGCTACTGGCGGCAGTATGGTATACTTGGACCTGGTAATCTAGTCTTCTAATTTGATGAGATGGAGTGTATGGGCCACCACTTTTATACAAAAGAATATCTCATTTGTTAGTTACTCCCAAGATCTTGCAATTCAATATATTTTTCTTGTTCTCCAGGAGACTTATTTGAAAATTACTGCAGAAGTGATGACCTGGTGACCTTCGGAAGGTTTTGTTACGGCATCACTGTCATTTTGACATACCCAATTGAATGCTTTGTGACTAGAGAGGTAAGCAAGCCCAGGCTCTTTCCAACTGTTTCCCCGTGATTGCTCTACTCCATTTACTTAAGAAGACACAGATAACTCAATACATAAATTCCCTAAAGGCAAGATGATGGGGGTAGATTCATACAACCTTCTCTTTAAGCTGTAAAGTATCAGAATCTACAGATGAACATTGTTAGGTCCCAAGGCTGGTGCCCTTCCTTTACAGGAGAGAGGGGTAGAATAAACTTTATGCAGATTTTTGAGCTTCGAAATTATTTTAAAACTTTGGTAATTATGGCTCAGGAAATGCTGTTCTGTCAGCATCTGCCCAGCACTTCAGGCTCAGATCGGATCTCCAGATTAACATGAGTGGACGGTGCAGGCTTGGATACCTTCTGGTTGACCATGTGTGGATGGCTTCAGTCACATCACCTGCAGCGTCTGTCTTTCCTATGTGGAATGAGTTTCCATTCTAGCTGCCATCACGGGAAAGCAGAGTAAAACTAAGATGTTTGCCGTGTGCCATGCAGAGAGATGCTGTATGAGACTCTGTGGTTGCTCTTGCTGTCTGCACACATATACACACGGAGAGAGCAAACATAAACACACACATACACACAAACACAGAACCAACATGAACACAGCCATTTCTCTTTATAAGTGAAATAGACCAGATACATATAAAGAGGATTTAAAGCAAAAAAAAGACTGTATGCCCTGATCCTGCCTATTTAGCTATTTCGGCCTCATAAGGCTATTTTAGAAATGTATGGAACAGTTGTGTTTAAAGAAACAGCAAATCCACATAATCTAAGCTATTAATATCACCATTAGGTCTCTACCACCAGCAGCAGCAGCAGCAGTGCTGGAGCGGCTGATGGGCGGGGATATCATCTGCCTAGGTCATTTTTCCACAGTTGTCAAGGTTACAGTACTTGGCACTTGATGCTCTGTCCACTGACAGTTCTCGCTTCACTGGTGTTTTGCACATGCTCATCACTCTGTTCAGAGCCTTCTTTCTGTCCTCCGCCGAGAATGTTCTTACTCTTTCTCCTTTGCTCTTCTTTCCACGGTGGCCTCAGCTTGTCTTTCTGTTCTAACTTTTATCCTCACCCCAAGCTCAGAGAGGTCGCTCGCACTTCAGAAACGGTAAAAAGAAGAGGACTTTAAGGAAGGCCATGTCCTGTGTGCTGTGGTCCTAGAAACCTGACTGGGGTTACACGGAGATGGAGAATTACAGACGCGTATACAGGCAGGCTCAGATTGGGTGGCATGCGCTTGCTCTGGTGGAGAGCCCCTACCATGACAGCCCAGAAATGATTGTGTTTATTATATACAGACTAGGGAGGCGGGTAGTTAGTCCTGGTGGGAGAGTTCAGGCTGTATATATACATCTAGGAGGGAGAACCTGCGACATAGTGCGTGTGGACTTGGGGAAGTTTTGCCAGTCACCTTGGTCTGAGGCACTGGGGTCCCGGACATGGCTGTGCTTCTGTCAGCATTATGCTTCCACTCAGGTCTTCATCTGCTCCTCACACATTCATCCAGGGCTTCCTCTACTCCCCGCAAGAGACCATTTTAGATAACGGAAGAGCCCTCAAAACTCTACTTGGTCTTTTTAATCCTGCCACAAACTAGTCTCTATTTGTTTCTATACCAATTATGGGCCTTCTACTGGGATGGCAGTTCTTGAGAACAGGAATCATTCTTTTGACATTCTCTTATTGTAAATTCATCAGAGTGGGATGCATCCAGTAGTGACTATAGATTAGCCTCCTAATCTGTTTCTTCATGGAAAATATTGACAAACTGTTTTTAATTTGCCTTTCCTCTTTGTGGGTTTCTTTTGTGTAGAATTGATTTTCTCTTAATAAAGGATAGCACTCATCCAATATCATTAAGAGGGTAAGTTCTAACACCTTCCTTAAAGACCATTAAATAATCAATTAGTGTTTGAAGTTTGTCTTAGTGGAAATCTTCCCAGCTCAAGAAGGATAAGGAAACTTTCAAAGCTTTTGTATCCTTAAAAAAATGTGTGTATTTACAACACTGGTGTGCCATGTTCTGGGTCTACAGCATAGGACACCAACTGACAACATTTACAGCAAGGAATACTCATTATTACTATGTATATGGATGTGCAGTTTCTTTGAAAACACAGAAACATTCCTAGTGTCCTAAGGTCTGATGTGTTGCCTTACTATGGGTGGTTCATATAGTCATAGAGCTAGTACAAAAGCCTCTTACTGATTCCAGTAAGCCTCAAAAACGCCTATCAACCTGCTCTGTTTATTTGCCAGGTAATTGCCAATGTGTTTTTCGGTGGGAATCCTTCTTCAGTGTTCCACATCATCTTAACAGTGGTTATTGTTACTGCAGCCACGCTGGTATCACTGCTGATTGATTGCCTTGGGATAGTTTTAGAACTCAACGTAAGTACATGGAAAGACTTGCCCCATCCTTTCTAAAAATTTCTTTTAAAATGTTTCCGTCTAAGACAAAATGTGCTTTCCTTTTTTTCAAAGTATCACTTTCTGAAGTATAGTGGAAATTTGTTTGAATTATAATAATAAATATTGATAACGACACTCTGCTATCTGTGAAAGCATATGGTTTATGGCAGTGCTTCTCAACAGGCATGATTTTGCACCCCATCCAGGAGGGTGGTGTTTGTGATGTCCAGAGACATCTTTGGTTGCCTAGCAAGGTAGCAATGCTATGGGTATATAGTAAGAAGAAGCCAAGGCATCAATAATATCTCATGACATTCAGAACGATCCCTCACAACAAAACTGTATCAAGAGTTCCTTGGCTGCATATCTTGTCCCTGTACTATCCAGGTATTTCTCAAGTTGACAACACCCTACAGTGGATGTGGAATTGAAATGTCTAGTGGATTTGTTGAAATTATAGAAAGAATAAAATTCTATCCCAATCACATCATTACTTTGGATGATCCAAACTTCTTTTCCTTTTAATATTTTTTCTTTCCCCCAGACTTTTCTTTTGACATCTCTAGCCACACAGATACAGGTCTCTATTGTGTCATGTCTGAACTGATCTTTTTCTTTCAATGCAATTGGAATTGAAATTGTTGTTCAGTAGCCCAGTCCTTGCCTTTATGGGAACTTATTTCCAGTGTATTTCTCCAAAGGCTCCCATAGCTGCCAGATTTATTTTCAGCCTGTCATTATGCCATATCAATTTTTTCTTCTCCTTTACTTAGTCTGTTTTTCCATTCATTCCTTTTCCTGCAATGATTATTTTTCTGTCTGCCTAAATCCTACAGTCTCTTGTTGGCTGTCACTTGGAACTCATTTATTCATTAACCATATAGTCATTGAGCAATTACTCTGCACTACACAGTAGAAATATAGTGATGGAAGGAAATTTGAAAGAATATAACCTTTCTCACTAACATGAATGTTCAGTTGCTGTGTGGTTGATGAAAGAACACACACACACAAAACTTAACACACTTTGGTGACAGATTCCATTGGGAACACAGGGGGACAGAGAAGGACATCAAGAATGATTCCACTCTATTGTGTGACCCTAGGCTAATTTGATGAGATAGCAATGGAAGGAAAACCACTAATGTGGGGTCATTATTCTTCCCTCCCCACAAGCCTTACAGGATTTCTAATAAGAAGAAAACCAGTTAGCATCTCCTGGTCATGCGCCACGGGGAGGGCAGGGCTGTGCAGGGAAGACTCCAGCTCATCCTGCTCTCCTGGTTATGAGAAGTGCAGTATAAATGAGGGTTTATCGCTCATACTGACGTCACTATGCTTTCCCAATGCCACTGTGACTTGAAGTTCCAAACAAAGCTGGAGCATAGCCTGTCGAGAAGCAAATAATTCAGACTTTTCTCATATCAGATGCCAAACACTAGGGACCCTGGGGAATTTTTCCATTACATCAACAACAGGAAAAAGGCTTCCTTTGGTAGGTTGATGCAGCCCTGTAGTTCAAGCAAGTTAGCTTCTCCGGAGATTAAGCACAGGAATCCCTTGACTCCAGTCTGAGCAGTATAGCAAGACCTCATCTCTCAAACAAATCGAGAGGGGAGAAAAAGCAGAAATCCAATCACATTGTAGTCTTGATTTCTGTGAACGGTCCCTGTTTAACTTCATGAAATAACTTTTACGTAAGATCTTAGACCATGTGATAGTTGAACTGTCTATGAATTATCTTTACTTTCCAAATGGTGAACTCTTCCAAGACAAGCATATACAATGACTTCCTCCATGGCCCACCACACTGGGCATGCTGCTGAGAACATCAGGCTTAAGTTACTACATGAACGATCATGCCTTGCAACCACAGCTTAGGACCCGTTTTTATAACAGAAGCTGGAAGGCAAGCAAGGAATATATATTACATATATTATATACATACACACATATACATCTCTCTCTCACACACACACACATGCATGTCACAGTGTTGTGAGTACTAATACCACTACAACTACACTGTAGAGATGCCTGGAATAATGAGTCCCTACAGCAGTCCCTTGTCTGTGATAAAATGTCCTGACAAACTGACTTAAGGAAGAAAGGGCTTATTTTGACTCACAGTTCACCATGACAGGGAAGACAGAGCCGCAGATGAGGCCAGCCTGGCATTCAGTAAGCAGACTGATCACACTTCATACAGAGAGAGAGAGAGAGAGAGAGAGAGAGAGAGAGAGCAAGAAATGGGTCCAGGCTATAAAACCCCAAAGCCTGCCCCCAATAACGTACTTCCTTCAGCAAGGCCACATCTAAGGATCAATGATCCGTCCCAAACAGCATCACCATCTGGGGACCAGGTGTTCAAATACATGGGACCTATTTCTCATTCAAGCCACAACACTGCCAATCATTTTGTTGTTATTTGTTTTGTTTTGTTTTGTTTTTCTGGTTTTATGAAATGCCTCATTTGAGTTCTCAAAGTTTTTATTTTTTTTAACTTTTCGAGTTACTTATTCACTATGTATTCATGATGCGTGTGAGCATGTGTGTGTGTGTGAGAGAGAGAGAGACAGAGAGAGGAAGGGGGAATAGAGCAAGCAGGCACATGTATATGGCTATATACACGCATAAGGGCCACTGCACAGTGTTTTGGAGTTTGGATATCTCCGGCCACCATGGGTTTTGGGGAATGAATGCAAGCTGTCAGACTTGTGCTGAAAGAACTTTAACCCCCACTGAGTCATCTTGCCAGCTTGATCATTTTTGTTTTGAAAAGTGTATTTATTTTTATGAGTTTGAATGTTTTGCCTGAATTTATGTAAATGTACTAGATGTGTGCCTAGTAATCACAGAAGCAAGAAGAGGGGCACTAAATCTCCTGGAACTAAAGCTAAGAATTGTTGGAAGTGGCCATGTGGGTACCTGGAACGAAACCTGGATCCTCTGCAAGAGCAGCAAATACTCTTCCTACTGAACCATCTCTCCTGCCCCAACAGCTAGTCAGTCTAGCTTAAACAGGAAGTTTCTGATTCAGTGGGAGTCTCTGTCTCAAGAAAAGAAGGCAGTGATCAATGTCACAGGACACCACTGAAAGTTGTCTTCTAGCCTCCACATGCATGAACACACTGACATACATATGAATATACCACTTTCATTACACATACATACATACATACATACATACATACATACATACATACATACATACATACATACATACATACATACATCATACATACACATACATAGAGCTCAGCAGTGGACTGCATGTCTTATTTATGCAAGGGTCTGCACCCTATCCATAGCACAGAAAAAAGATTTTTTTGTGTGTATGTGTGTGTGTAGGCATGTGTATTTGTGGGGGAAGGCGAGAAAGAGAGAAATAAAGTTTCTAAGTATCTTTAGCAATAACCCATGCTACGTATGAAACAAATTTTTTAAAGAACTAAAGTAAATACCAGGCTGTAAGTAAACTGAAACTAAAGCTTTTTGTGTTCATTTTCTCTTCATAGCTTTCACATTAATTAGTAGAATTTCTGTGAGGGGATGTGAATGACAGACAACTCAGGGCCTTGTCACCGTCTCTAATTGTTTTAGAAATTCTCTGTTCTGGCTTTTCAGATATCAGAGACACCCACAAAGATGAGGTGTGTGTTAGAATGAGAACTTGCAAAATTAGAGAAATGCTGATATTGCTAAAAACTAAATAAATACAGGCTAAATAATTTGGGTTATCCGGTAAAATTCAAAGCCTGCTTAGAATTTCACCTTTGTTTCATGTTTTCATAGCAGAGGACAGCAGGGAAATATTCTCAAAGCAGAGGCGTTCTCAATCTTAGAGTCCATTTTAAAAGCAAAGAAAAACAGTCCTTGACCTGTTCTGTTGCAAGACTCCAGCATCTTGGCTGGATGCTGCTGTTAGGGACGAGGTAGCTGCAGTAATTGGGCCCTGTGGGTTTCTACTTGTGGAACAAAGGGGGGGAAATGAAACAGCTGGTACCGTGGCCACGGGAACCAGCCCCCAAAGCACTGTATGCTGTTTGCTTGGCAGGAAGAAAGCAGGCCGATGAGACCCAGACAGAGAGACAGAATCATCGGGCAAGCAAACCAGGGCCCGAGTCGGCATACTTCCTAAGACAGAGGCTTGCGTTTTCTCTTAAGATACAGGAATAACTTTCATGAGTATCAATTGATTGTAAAGCAGAAATTTAAAAGATAGGTAAATTTTTTGTCTTTTTTTTTTCATTCTGCTTTGAAATATTAGCAGTGATGGGGGTGGGGTAGAGAGAGGTCAGCGGAAGGGACCCTGCGAGATTCAGACCTGCTCCCCAGCACAGCCAAAGGAACCAGGAACTACCAAAATATGGCCACG
>LOEQ01001172.1:395519-408221 GCA_001685075.1 Bramus lutescens | reverse complement strand
ATTGAGAACTGCTGGCCCAAAGGCAGCTGGAGAGATGGCTCAGCATTGGGAGCACTTGCTGCTCTTCCAGAGGACCAGAGTTCAATTCCTAACACCCGCATCAAGCTTCTCATTCCTGTCTGTAACTCCGGTGCCAGGAGATCTGACACCTCTGCCCCCTGGGCAGCTATGCTCATATGCACTTACCCACACCTACACATAATTACAAAAAATACAAATAAGTCCTCAATAAAGAAAGACCCCAAGAAGCCCTAGGGACATACCTGAACATGCCTGGGAGCCTGTAGTGAGTTTTGCTTCAGCAAGGCATCCGCCACTCGCTCAGGAATACAAACTGTTGGCTGCACAGTTTTCCAATGTTTAATTTATATATTTTCACAGTCCTATTAAGAGTCATACAGCTAAACTGTTATGCCATTTTTAGATTAAGTACAGACTTTCAGATGGTACATGTTAAAATAGTCATGAGGATACTTTCATTCCATGCTAAAAAATCGCAAGAGATGTTTGCAGCAGTTTATCCATAAATTGCTGGGAACCACTGACCTGACTGCTCACTTATTAGAAAACACCATCAGAGATGAGTGAGATTACCAAGAATAAACAACAGACATCAAGGATAACACAATTTAATACTTAGCAATCTGTCATCTTGCACTTTGGTATTGCTTCAGAAATGTTAACCTTGAATCTGCAGCTAGATGAAAATCCCCTGGTAAGAACCAAATACATCTTTAATATCCAATAAATAGGTGCTTATTGGTTATTAAACAAATGAAGAACAGAAGCACCTTTGACTCAATTATTGGGAGCATGTATTGCCAACATCTTTCACACTGTGACAGGATAAGGCCTAACCTTCCATCCCCGTGAGTCCTGCCTTCATTTATTCAGTAAGAGATCTCCTCCACCAATGCTCATTCCTTCCATGATGCTGACAAAGCAATTCACAGGCTATTGTCCAATTTGCTAAGATGCCATGCCTTTAAACTTCTAAAGCGTTTCCTAAAGTTTAAAGAGGCATTGGTGAGAATGGTGTTTAGACACATTAAAGCACACATCCAACAACACATTTCTATCAGATATACATACATCAGACAACATCTCTATCATTTAGGAATTGTGTTCCTAGCCAGTTTGCTAAGGGTCTTTCATTTCGGTCCTGCCTGAGGTCATATTCAGAACTCAGAGCAGGTAATGCTCCTTGCTTCTGGACCATTTCCAGTGACAGCTGCACAGGTGACAAACAGCACTAGTCACTTCTTTTGTTTCCTACAAGGAGTCTGAGTCCAGGTTATCGAAGAAAATCTCAACTCTTCCTTTGCTAACTTCATATATTCACTTAAAGTCAAGTATGACGCTCCAGGTTTATGTGCTAACGCCCACCAAAGAAAGCATCCCATGGACCAGGTATACTGGTATTTGCCTCTCATCCCATCACTCAGAAGGCGGAGGCCAGTGCCTCTCAGGACTTCTAATTAACTACAAACATTAGATACTCTTCTTCAGGAATGTGTATACACACACACACACACACACACACACACACATCTCACCAGACTAAATGACATGGATATATAATCCTAGCTACTCAGGAGTTGAGACAAGGAGGATTACAAATTCAAAACCGTTCAAAACCGCCCTGGGCTACAGGGTAAACTCAAGCCAATCTGGGCAACCTAGTGAGACCCTGTATCAAAAGAAAAATAAAAGGAGGGCTCAGGATACAATTCTGCTGTAGCCTAGCATGTGTGAGCCCTAAGGATCAACACCCAGGATAGAAGAAAGGAGGAATTTATATATTCTAGAGAGCGCATACAGAATTTACTAGAAAAACAGCAAACATACAGAATGGACAAGAGACACCATCAGCAGGAGAACATATTGACTAGACAAATAGAGTTTGAGCTACCCCCTAGAGCAATGGCTTTCAAACTTTAGCATCTGTCTGAATCACCTGGAAGGCTTAGTTCAACAGACAGCTAGACCTCTGCCCAAGGTTTCTTCTCCCTAGCGGGGCCTGAAAGTTCACATTTCTGAAAAGTGGCCAAGTGAGGCCCTGTAATGTTGGTAAAGGATCACATTTTTTTATAAGCCTAGGGTTTGGGCAAAGAAAGTGCTAGATGAAGTCATCTGCTCACAGGCTGAGAATGCCAGATAGACATCTGTCTAGGAGCAAGGTTAAAATAACGGCAAGATATAGGGAGGGGCAGGGGAATTAAGAACAAAGGGGAAAGAGAGACTGTAGCCTAAAGTCAACACAGCTGTAATGGCGCAGCTCAAAACCTGAGTCGCAGCCTGCCAGTTGGAGGAAGTCTGAGCTTCGTAGCCCAAGCCTGAGTCCTAACCTGCCAGCTTCAGGAAGTCTGAGCTTCATAGCCCTCACAGGGAGATGAAAGAAAATCCACCAGTTCCTCAAACCCGTACAACATTTTCTAAGGACTTAAATTCTGAATGGAATGTCCTGCTTCAAATATTGTACAAACTGTGTAAGTGAAGCTGGGTTGTTAACGATGAAATCATGCAGATAAAGAACTCATACCACTCTCTTTTGCAATAGGTTTCCATGAAAATGTGTCAAAGCAAAACTATACTGGCCCAAAAGCACTGGGTTTGGTCTGTCCTTCATTCTCGATTCTAACAGGATTACAATCTTTCCCAGTTTATCACCAGACACTGGAAAGACCCCTAATTTGAACATTTGCCTTCAGGCTTTTTGTTCTCCAAAATGTGTGGCTCACCTTGAGGACCACTTCAACAAGCCTGAATTTTGGCATCACTTGCTTGTTCAAAATCTTTCCTTGAGGCTCTCCTAGGATGAAGTACAAACTCCATAGGGACTGTTCAAAATTTGCACTACATGGCCACAATACTGCCATCTGGCCACATCGGCCATGACTGTGAGATACGAATCCCCTTACTCAAACATCACTAAACATTTCTTGGCACCGAAACTGCTCTGAATATCTTTCAGACTTACCCTTCAACTCTTACACTTCTTTCATCTGAAATGCCCACCCCCACCATCACCAAAATCCCATCAACCTGTCTGTCTCCTCCAGATGCTGTCTTCCACAGCCCTAGCTGGTCCCTGCCTCCTTTGGAATTCTGTAATGTTTGTCATTGTGATAGTAGGAAGGACCTTTTCTAGCCAACCAGGGCAAACAGTCCTTGGAAACAGATTGTGTTTTAAAAGCCTCTTGTTCTCTGTAACCTGTAACATTATGCCTTATAATATAATAAGTAATTTCTTGACATAAGATTTAAAGTATGAAAGAAAAACTAGATGAAAGCATCAATAACTGTCAAAATATTTTATTGAATTTTTTCTATGATTGTCATTCAATAAATTGTATGTAAAATAAATATTTATCCAAAAAGCTGGTTGAAATATTTAAAGTGAAACTGGGTGGTGGTGGTGCACACCTTTAATCTCAACACTCAGGAGGCAGAGGTGGGCAGACATCTGTGAGTTTGAAGCCAGCCTGGTCTACAGAGTGAGTTCCAGGACAAGCTCCAAAGCCACACAGAGAAATCCTGTCTCAAAAAACCAAAAAGAAAGAAATTAAAATGGGCTTCTTGTTTTGCCTTACAATGTATAGAACTGTCAGAAAAATTATGTGTAATAGTCTTTAAATGACCCAAGGACACACAAACTGACCTTCCCTGATGTTTCAGATATTTCTATTGCTGAATGAATATTCAGATATTTCTATTGCTGAATGAATATTCCATGCAGTTTTCTTAATTATCAACTCTTTGAGAACAGTCATATCATATTTCTTTTTTTGCCTGTGTATGTTTACATATCTTATTCCACACACTCACTGAATAAACATTTACTGGCTGACTGTCTCTTACCTGGATGTATTTAACCCATATTAAAATTTAGGTCCTGCAGGAAAACTTTGCTCTGGTCCATCCCCTTTACTCCAGAGACAGGACCCGCTGAGTATTTAGTCAAACTGATTATTTCCTAGGTACAGTTAACACTCGCTGAACCTCAGCCGACAGCTCTGTAGTTTGACATGATACTGAGAAGAAAAGCTTTGCAGCAAAGGACAACGATTTAAGAAAACTTCCTCAAGCAATACCTCAGCTGAGAGTTTAAAAGTTGAAAGACTTTGAGATTTCTTATTTCTAAGGCTCTGTATTTATCATTTCTTAAATTTGACTTTGCCTAAGGATAAGAAGGCTTGTCCCAGAAGAAGAAATTCAGCCGGTTCCTTTGATCAACTCCCATCAGGGCTGAACTGGCTAGGTTCCAGGAAAGAAAACAATAGAGCACCCTTTAAGACAAAATGCAAAATATTTTATCCCAGAAAAGCAGACTTTGGGACATTTCTGGCTCATCTCATATAATTAATTGTAAAAAGAATTTTTCAAACTCTACCTTTTCACTGCTGTTCTCTCTATAAACAGCAATTTAGACTAAAGGTTCAGATCCACATCCTTGGGTTTGGTGTTCTCTGACGTCTAGGACATTGCAAAATGAATTTCGTTCCCACCCTTTTCATCTGTGTTTTGTTTTATCTTTGGTTTGTTTTGAGACAGGGTCTCACTTAGCCCAGGTTGGCTTTAAACCTGCTAGGTGGCCGAGGATGACCTTAAACGTTCTTATCTTCTTGCCTCCACCATTTGAGTGATGATGGGGTTATAGGCATGCACCACTGTCCTGGGGACACTATTCCAGAAACATAAATGAACACATATGTGTCTTTCCGTGAAACCAGAATTTATTGAACAATTGTTATTCAAAAAATTCCTAATGCTGAGCAGTTTCAGTGACAGCGAATTCTTAGCTCTGCCAAGGTAAATGCAAACTCTTTTATTCCGATCTTAAATACTAATAACTCTCATATCACACAGCACATGGTAAATACACACACACACACACACACACACACATATATATATATATGTGCACATGTATATGGTTTACAAGATGTATCCAGGTTAAAGAGCCTTTAGTAGAACTCAGGAGGTTTCAGAAGTGAGAAAGAGTCTGTAATGATGAGCTAACAGACAAACCAGCGCCATGACAGAGGAGGTGCGAGAGCTGCTGGACTCAGATTTGAGAAGAAAGCGATGGAGTTCAGCTGCCAAGTGAAAAGCAGGACGCGATCACCAGCAGGAAACTGCAGGACAGGCCCAGGTCTAGATAGGCCAAAAGTGAACAGGTGGACAGACAGGCAGTCAGGCAGGCTACATCAACAACAGGGGACAGAGCTAAGCTGAAGTTCCAGAAACAGTTGGCAAGTCCTTGGCACTTGACCCTTACCATGCAGCAGATGATAGGTTGGTATGTAGTCACATGGTCACAGGATTAGGTATCTACCACTTTATGAGATCCAGGCGAGAAAGTGTACATCATTTCCGCTTTCCTTGGTCAAGCATGTCTGAGAAGTTCTTGGGCTTTGTTTCCTTAATATGATTTCAATATAACCATGTGCCCTAAAAGTCTCAATTCACCCCATTATACTTACAGGGTAGCTACTTTTCTATTTCCAGGAATAAGTAAGTCATTTATCACTCTATGCTGGATGGGTGGAGAGTCATACTTCTCCATTACAATTGCTTGTAAATGGAGTCTTCTAGAACAAAGCAGAGCCTGAGAAACCACTGTCTTATACAACACGGAGTAAACCAAAATGGGGGATAGCATGACTTCAACAGTTGCTATGCCAAGTTTTTCCTTTTAGGTTTTTCTTTTCAAGCTTTAAAAATAGACAAGGGGGGGGGGAGTAGGTTTACACATTGAGGGAACTTGGACTTATGAAACCTCAGGGTTTAAGGAAGGGGCCCTTTGATTGCAGAAACACAGCAGGAGATGCTCCTTCTGAGACAATGTGACCTTTCAAAGTACACTTCAAAAAGAAGAGACGCAATTAAAAATGTTAGATTCATGTGAAAAGTTTCTTAGGGATAAATAATTTGCTGTGTGTACCTTAAATGTCATCTGAGAATGTCTGGTCCTCACAGCATTTACTTACGCTTCATTTTAAACCCCATCCTACAGTTCAAAGGGGGCTGCACTATAATTTTTGCAAATTTTCAGGCTTTCCTTCTCATGCTTTCTTTGCCGCCATAGACCATAGCTGCTCTGTCTCTTGCATAACAGTCTCCATGATACTCCAGACTCACAGGTCTCAACCTTCCTAATGCTGCGACCCTTTAAGACAATTCCTCAAGTTATGGTGACCCCCAACCACAAAAATTATTTTTGCTGCTACTTCATAACTGTAATTTTTCTACTGTTTTGAATCATAACGTAAATATCTAATATGCATGATATCTGATATGTGGTCCCTATGAAAGGGTCATTTGACTCACAGTTTGAGAATCACTTTAGGCAAAGAACACGCCACTGTTTCATTGTTTTCATTTAAAAAAAATGCACTCACGGCTGGGTGGTGGTGGCGCAGGCCTTTCATTCCAGCACTTGGGAGGCAGAGGCTGGCAGATCCCTGTAAGTTCGAGGCCAGCCTGGTCTGCAATAGCTAGTTCCAGGACAGACACCAAAGCTACACAGAGAAACCCTACCTTGATAAAGAAAAGAAAAAACTGCACTCACTTCAAGAAGTGTATGTGTTTCTATCTGTTGTTGCCTCTTTCGAAGTGTGAATCCTTTTGAAGGTCCTTCCACTAGTCTTCAGGCTTGGCTATCAAGCTCCACCTCTATTCTTTCCATTTTCTATTTTTGAAATGAACAAGGAAATATTTTCTTCCATAGGGAGTTCCCCATACCTGCAGCCTCTAGAAGCTCCCAGCCCCTCTACATCCCCATTCCTTATTCAACACCTTATTATTTTCACTTTCAAACACAAATGCTGTACTCTTTTTTAGGAATAATTCAGACATAATCTGTCAATAGAACTGCTTTTTAATCCTTGAAATACTTGGTCATTTCTGAATTGATCATATTCTGAGATGTGTTCAAAGAAATAAGAAACCCAAGCTTCTAATTTATATAAAACCGAAATTTGGGCTCATAGCTTTAAGTGGAAGCTGCTCCTTCTGGATAGTAATGGGGCTGAGTAGCTCCCATGATATTAATCCAATGCACTGACCCAGCTTTTGTCCAACTATTTTATTGTTTCACCTAACACTGTCTATTCTTAAAACACCAGCTGTATGTCTGCGTGCTTTGTCCCCTGGATAAAAATAGCCTCTTAGAATTAGACTAGTACATGCCTAGGTGAAATGGATCACCATCATTATACAAGTGTGACGACACTCTAAATTCCTCTGCTTTTCAAAATTAGCATCTCTGGAGTGCTAATATGATATCAAACATGTTGTTGATTTCCTTGTTTAAAGCAGACACTTCTGGGATGTGGATGTAGCTCCGTGATACAGCACTTGTCTAGCAACTGCAAGGCCTGGGGGTTCCATCCCAATACAGTGAGATAAAAATGGAAATTCTTAAGAAAGCAGGAAATATGGACCTTCATTAACGCTGGAGAATAATTTAGAGGATTAAAAGTAACCCTCAGGAAGTCTGGTTCTAAGAATATAATAATGCTGCCACCCTCGCCCCATCACTCCGAACCCCGGGAGAATATTAAGTTGGTGCCCACACCTCCTCCTCTCTGAGGACTCCTAGCCTTTGCAGCAGACAATAACTTTGCTTCCTCTGCAATCCCTGGGCCTGACAGGAAATGGAAGAACCCAGTGCGAATAAACATTTCGGGACATCATGACTGACCAAGGTTAGCATGAGATGCTCCTCAAGTTAGTTAACCCTCTGTCCTGGGTAACTTAAACAGAGGTTTGACAGGCGTGATATACAAGTAATGAGTGGAAAACTCTGAAAGACGGTATTCCCGGTGCTGAGTGCCTGGCTTCTGCCTCGTGTGTCTGTTGAGATTAAACACAACTGTTCCTCCTTGCTGCATGACCTTTTAAAAGTACATGGTTAAACAAGAAGTACTTGGGGAGAAACTGCTAAGACCATCCACTTCTTCCTTCCCTCCTCTCTCCCTTTTGTGTGTATATGTTTGTTTGTGAGCACAAGCAGATGCATGCATGTGCAGGCCAGGGATGAACTCTGGGTATTTTTCTTTTGGAAAACTACCTACCTTTTAAATATATATAAAATGTTTATTTTATTTTCGAGGCAAAGTCTTTCATTGGAACCTGGAGTTTTCAGGACTAGATGAGGCTGGCTGGCCAGTGAACCTTAACTATTCTCCTAGCTCTATCTCTCCAATACGAGAATTACAAGCATGTACCATTCTCTCTGGCCTCCCTCCCCCATATCTGTCTGTCTGTCTGTCTGTCTGCCTGTGTGTGTGTGTCTGTGTGTGTCAGGGAGAGAGAGAGAGAGAGAGAGAGAGAGACTCTCTTCCCCTTTTTTCTTCCTTCCTTCCTTCCTTTCAACAGCATCTTATTAAGTATCCCAGGCTGACTCTTACCCTTCTGCCTCAGCCCCCAAAGCACTGACATTTCAGTCTTAGGCAACCAGAACCCAGTCCCTTTCACATCATTCTAGAACTTAGACCACCTTATGCAGAATAAGAATGGATAATATATGGATTGGAGCATGACAGATGATTTAAAATAGGGGATGGAGTAGGAAAGGAAAAAAGAAAAACCATGGTATGGATTTGAACAGGCCTGGCACAAACAGATGTCTGTGGCTCAGGCCTTAAAGAAGATGGAGTCAATAGGGAACTCCTGGACAACTCCTTCTGCCACTGATTCAAGTTCAGGAAGGGTTGAGGCGCCTGTGTATAAAACCAGCTCTCACTCTTTTCCTTCTAGCAATCTTTCAATGGAGAGGTCATTTGCAAGAAACATGAAATTGCTTAGTAACTATACTAAATAGAGGTAAATAAACCACATAGTTGACCTTCTTCAATAAAAGGGAATTCCCTAAAAGCAGAAAGGAACCTAAGCACAGATAAGAATGTAAGGACACAGAGCCAAAAATTGGGTTCACCGGTTTACAGCATCACCTTCTGGATGGATTTGGGTGTTGAGGCTGAAGGAATGGCGTGGCTAGGTGGTTAAGAGTACTAACCGCTCTCCAAAAGACCTGGGTTCAGTTCCCAGCCCTCACATTGTCACTAACAACCACCTGGAACTCCAGTTGCAGGGGATCCAACGCTATTTTCTAACCTCTTTGGATAATGTATGTATGTATGCATGCCAAACAAAAGCATATACACAAATAAAGATCTGGGAGCTGTTTGTCCTGCTGGGATTCACAAAGTCTGGCATTACCTGGATGCTCTTCAGAAATGCTGTATACTTTAAGGGTACATTTAAAGTTTTACTTGCCATAAAGCTGAGGAAAACAAGGCTTGAACCACAAAGGAATCAGACTGAGATGACCCCTTTGGTTTTCTCAGTCATCTGTGTACAGCACATAGAACAAAGTCACAAAGTGTGGGGGTTTGAACGAGAAACATCCCTGCAGACCTCTTCTCGTGGTCCCCTTTCTGATTTTGTGTGCTACCTACAGCGACACCCATACACGCAACACAAATCTAGATATCATAGGAAAGAAAACATGTTGCTTGTCTTTATGGTTTACTATTCTTAAAATGCAATAAAAGACAGCCTTTTTTTTCCCCATTGTCTGTATCAAGATGAAACTGAGTGTCTCCTTTGAACAGCTACTAGCTGTCAGAACCTCACCAAAGCGAACAAGGAAGGCAAGCTTTACACTTTCTACAGGAAGCACAGGGCCACAGAAGTAGCTGCTTATGTTCTGGGTGAAGAATGGAAGGGTTAGTTATGTGGTCTGAAGACGTAGGAGGAAGGACAAACTCAGTTTTTCCAAAAAATAAGGTGACTTGACCCATGGCAGAGAGCAGGGGTTCTGTAACCTCCCCAGGCAGCAGAGTAACAGTTCACAGGAGGCCAAAGGAAATCTGGTTCAACAGGACTAAGTAACCCCTGTTAGTTCGAACGTTGAGAGTCTGACTTGAGTTGTTTATTTCAGGCATCTTTAAACACAACACAATTTGGTGAAAACTTCCCTGATGATAAGAAACTCAATCCTATTAGCACAATAAAGCTTAAGACTTGACAACATCAAAACTCTTTGTAGAGTACAAGCGATACCTTCCACAAAGATAGGTTCTATAGATTGACTAGCTCATGATAAAGGTCTGGAGGAGGATCTGACGTGGTGTGGTCTGTACCACACAGAGAATGCAAAGGTCACTAGGCTCCTAGCAGCCCAGCCTGGGTGGGAAAACAAGTTGTTCATTCCTCCCTTTGAAAGGATAATACTGTGTGTTTAACATTCCTGATTCCCTTAGTGCTTATCTGTGAGCACAAGAACATACAGCAGAGACAGCAGAGTTTGTCTGATGCTTTGTAAAGACCATTCTTGTTATTGATCAAGAACTGGAGAGAGGAAACCCAAGTCTGTTCAAGGATGCATAGTAAGTGCCAATCTGAGTGTTCTCAATATGGTTATAGGAGAGAAGGATATTCCTGAACAGACAGATATTACTGAGCCTCAGTGGCTGGGGCCCAAAAGAGCTAGCAAAATCCTAAAGCATTTCAGTCTCTCTAAGAAGATGCTGTTTGCTGACATGATGTTGAAAACCCTTAAACAAAGAAGGTAAGAAGTCCAGGACAAAAACACCCAGGATTCAGTGTTTGATAGTCTGCATGTCCTGCAACACAAACACTGTCATAGTACTCTGAAAAAATAACTAGGAAAAACAAGGAGAAGGCTGCAGAATTTCTAAACTTTTGGCAAAGAGAAAGAAGGAAACCAAAGAGAAACACCAAAAACAGATTGCCAAAAGACACAGACTGTCCCCATTGAGAGCTTCTACTACTTCTTAGTCTGGCTCCAGCCAAATAAGAGTCCTTAAGAGTAACAAAAAAATGATCAAACCTTGAAAAAAAGAAAAACTCAGTGGAAACAACCCGATTAAAAATGGCCTGCCAAATAGACACCTCACAAGTAAAGAAGCATATAGATCACAAATAAATGACAAAAAGATGCTCTTGGTTTTCTGTCATCAGGGAAATGCAAATGAGATACCATCCCACACCCACCAGCAAGGCCAAACTTTATGTCAGTGCCAAACATCCTTGATAAAGGTGGGGAGTACAGGAGACTCATTCACTGCTTGGTGTGGGAAGTCCTTCTGTATATGTATTGCTTTTATTGGTTAATAAAGAAGCTGCTTTCAGCCAATGGTTTAACAGAATATAGCCAGGCTGGAAGAGATGTTAATAGAGAGAATAGGCAGAGTCAGGGGGGACGCTATGTAGTTGCCAGAGGAGAAAGACGTAAACCGCCAGAACCTTGCTGGTAGGCCACGAGCCTTGTGGTAAAATATAAAAATAATAGAAATGGATTAATTTATAATCCACCATATAAACATCTGAAAATTAAAAACCACATCATCATCTCATTAGATGCTGAAAAAGCTATCAACAAAACACAGCATCCCTTCATGATAAAGGTCTTGGAGAGAGCAGGGATACAAGGGACATACCTAAACATAATTAAGGCAATATACAGCAAACCAACAGCCAACATCAAACTAAATGGAGAGACACTCAGAGTGATCCCACTGAAATCAGGAACAAGACAAGGTTGTCCACGCTCTCCATATCTNNGACAAGGTTGTCCACGCTCTCCATATCTATTCAATATAGTTCTTGAGGTCCTAGCTAGAGCAGTAAGACAACCTAGAGCAATAAGACAACAAAAGGAGATCAAGGGAATACAAACTGGAAAAGAAGTCAAACTCACTATTTGCTGATGATATGATAGTTTACATAAGTGACCCAAAAAATTCTACCAAGGAACTTCTACAACTTCCTCTTTTGGATGCCTCCTATAATTCTTGTTTTGGAAAGGTTTTTTTGTAACCACAATGGTCAGGTAGTTCCCATCAAAACCAGACAAGAGCACCTCTTGTCTTTGACTCTTTTCGCTCTTCCTCCCAGGCACACCCAGAGATGCTGCTCACAGCACAGCATCCTTAGGGCACAGTGAAACAGACCACTCATTGAGGACCACAGGACTATAGGCTCAAAAAGTCAAAAAGGCTCTGAATTCCTCTTAAAGTGTGAGAAAATTTCAGAAGACAAATTTTATAGGGCTGAGGTAATTTGCATGACAACAACCTCACATTCCTCAATGATTCTGGCACAGGTTGAAAGCCTTCCACGCCTGCTCTTGGACAGCTTCACTTTCCTTTCCCTTGGAGGCAGCCAGCCCCTCCTCTGGACTTCACCCAAGGTCATTGTCCTTAGTGCTAAATTCATCATCATTCCAGGCCTCTTAGGGGGTTTACTTCCACAGATATCCTTGGTCCCTGGAGAGTCAGGCTCCTTTCCAGCCTGCGGCCTACACCACTGCACTGGACTCTTCACATGGAGATGGTTCTAACGACTCCTCCTATCTGAGCTGAGAGCACCCTAACCAGCCTTACTCTGCAGCAGGAGCACTGCACAGTTTACATGAGCTGAGTATCCTCACCCTTCCCACAAATGAGCACAGCCTAGGTCTGTTTTAGCTCTGTCGTGTTTGTTGGTGTTGTTGGTGGTGGGTTTTTAATTCCTTTCCTTGCTCCTCCCTTGGGCCCCAGTTTCATAGAACTTGGACGTATCCATCGGGGTTCTCTAGAGGAAGAGAACCAATGGGATCAGCATGGATGATATAGGTCTAGACAGATACGTGTGTGTGTGTGTGTGTGTGTGTGTGTGTGTGTGTGT
>LOEQ01001172.1:381935-392036 GCA_001685075.1 Bramus lutescens | reverse complement strand
TCAAAAGGCCAAGGCAGTTTCTTTATTAACCAATGAAAGTAACACATAGACAGATGACCCTCCTACATCAGTAGAGACCAAATACATTTTCACAGAAAAAAAAAACAACAACAAACTCTTGATCACATGACAGGAGATGCTTCCTTAAGAGAGTCTGAGTGGGTCTGAACTATACAAGACATCTGTCAGTTTGCAGTGGACCATCTGGACCCAGGCTGACTGTGAGATTGCTTTCAGATATTTGTAGGGGTAAGGATGTGTGATTGTTCACAGAGGAAAGTCTTTTGTATCATCCATAAAATTTGACCTCTGCAATTTTAGCTTTAGAAGAAAAAAAAAAGCTAGGCAAATGCATTTTTTCAGGCAACAACTGAAGAAAAAAAAGTATTTGTGAGGGACTAGATGGTGATGCTTTGAACTGCAAAGCACAGTAAAATAAATGAGGTTTTTCTTGACCTCTAGTTTTTAATTGATTCAAAGGGGAAAAATACATTGCTAACTGCATATGTGCATAATGAAGTATTTGAAGGGAGAATTAACATCCTAATAACATGTAATTAATAATGTCGTGTATGATCTCAAAGCAAGAAGAAGCAGAGAGATGACCTTTGCAGTTAAAAAAGTAAAAAGGACAGGTTGAAGCCTTCAGTAAATATTTGGCTATATGAAGCCCAAAGCAATGAAGAAGAGTTCAGAGTTCTTTTTAGAGGCTCATAGTCAACAGTCTTAGAAGTCGTATTTAGATTAAAATATGAGAACTTCCGATATTGTGGCCATCATCACGTGTAGTTCTTCTTGGCCAACCTTGTGGAAGCATTAAGAATCCACATTGTGGGGCAGGAAATATGATTTGGTAGTTAAGCAAACGAACTAAGACTGGAGTTTTGTGCCCAGTGCTACCACGGGAACCTGGACATGTCCACCCAAAGACACATACATACACAGAGATAAATCTTTTTCAAAGGTAAATTAACATATCTTTTCTTGAGTTCTCATCATTTAGATGTGGCACACCCAGTCTCTGAGGATATACGACTTCTCCTACGGTATTTAATTTTGGTGCTTACTTCTCAACAGATAAATATGTTCATATCTTTATACCAGCTAACCATTCTTATTTCTCAGAAATATGAGTATACATAACCCCCAATAGTGCCAAGCTTCTCACACTGTCCTGCAACTATGATCACACATATGAAATGTCTAAGATAATTTTGCTAGGTGAGAGGAACTTTTAAGCTGCAGTTCTGGTGTGATATACCCCAGAATGATATATGTATCCACACCCCCCACCAAGGGAGCAGGCATCTCTCTCAGCACGCTAAGGCTTGCTGTGGTAGGTAGTTCTCTGGCTTTTATTCATCATTTAAATATGAGCAGGTAAGTCAAGTTCTATTCCTACCAGGCCTCGGCCAGCATCCTTTGCTCTGCTTCCTGTCCACCGCTAGAGATTCGTTCAGCTGCACTGCCTAGCTCCAGTCTAAGGACTACCCTGTCCTGCCCTGACTCCCCACCAAATTTACACAGGAAAGGCCAAAACAAATAACACCATTCATTGACAGGCATTACAAAACACGTGTTGTTTTGCCAGCCGTTCCAGCAACTCACTAACCCCCAAGGCCTCCACAGGCGAGGTGAGTTAGCAAATAAATACTGGTCAGACTTTGAGCTCTGCTACCTGAGGATCAGTACTGCTCTCCCAGGCCAAAGATGCAGGATAGAGTTCCCTTGGTGGTGGTGGCGCTGGTGCTGGTGCGGCTGTTTGAAATACCGTTTCATGTAACTCAAACGCTGACTCAGATCCTCCTGCTTCTGTTGCTAAAGTTCCCCCCGATCGTAGGGCTGCTCTGCCATGCCTAACAAAAACGAATTTTCCCATTCGTTATAGAGCTTGCCTGTGGCCTCTGAGGAGCNGGGGGCAGGGGATGACGACAGTGTCTTTATTATTTAAAGAAAAATGCAATTGAAAAATATAATTTACAAAAATCATTTATCTTCGGGTAGGTAAATAAATGACTGTCCAACCATATCGGGAAACCATCAGCATTCCCATCGCGCTAGCCCGTGTTTGTTTGCTAAAACCCACAGTATAATACTTTCTAATCATACAGCCCTTTACTATATTAGAGTAGGGAAGCATCAGAAGGCTTTAGCTGCCGTGGTGACAGAAAGGGTAAGAATGTGAATAAAGCCATGGTAGTTCACTGCCGGAGAGGAAAGATGAGGGCTTGCCGGAGGACATGCTTCATGTTAATGTGGCTACTTGTAGACCTTTGTAAATAACCACATGACAGAGCCTGTTATTCAGGGCACATCCAGCACCCCAAATTACAGCTAGAACATCCGCTATAAGTGTGCATTCCTGACAGCTAACTGCTTTGTGCCTCGGTGCTCTTTTCCGGAACAAAGGCTCGTCAGTGGCAGCGCAGGCGGCTGTTTTGATAATAAAACGGTAACATTAAACTCTAGGAATCTGCGCCTCACAAGCACACACATATGCAGGCCAGCTACAACATGAAACCACCTCTTTGCTCTGTGAGAGGAGGACACAGGACTCATGAAATCACTGAGGTGCGATGTAACACAAAGCCAGCACCCTGTTTCACCCTGTGGCAGGTTAGGATGAGGATGAACCAGTCCCACTATGAATGTCTCCATTCAACCACATTCAATTTAGTGCATGCTGATTTCTGCCCACAGCTCCCAAACGCAGAAGTCCTTAAAGGAAACAAACAGAAGCCTGTTGCGCTAATAGATCCTTTACAAGGAGAAATTGAGCGTTTTGGTTTTTCCTTTTTAAATTAATTAATTTCATTACTTAGTATTTTTCCCATACAATATATTTTGATCATGTTCTTCCCCCCCAACTCCTCCCAGAGTCTCACCTCCTTATCCACCGACTTCACGCTCTTCTTTCCTTCTCATTATCTCTCTCAAAACGAAAACAAAAGCAAAACAGGAAAATCAAAACAATCTAAAGAAAAAAAGACCAGTAAGACAAAAAAATGCCAAAACAAAATACTCACACAAAAACGAAACAAAAACACCAAAACAAGCATGGGGTCCATTTTGTGTTGGCAACTACTCCTGGACATGGGTCCTGCCCTGATGTGTGGTTGATAAACCCAGCGCCACTCCTCCTAGAGAAAAGGGATTTTCCTTCTCCTGGTAGGAATCAGCTACAAATAGCTCCTTGGTTATGGGTGAGGCTTTGTGTCCAGTTCCCCTTCTCAGAGCTGGGACGTCGTCTAGTTTAAGCAGTGTGGGTCCTGTGGGAACTGTCCCAATCACTCTTGTTGTGTCTGGACAATGGCACTTGGAGTCATCCACCACCTCTGGCTCTTAACATCTTTCTGCCTCCTCTTGGACTGGGTGAAGTTGGGATACTGCTACCTGTCTCCTCTGTGTCTCTAGGCAACACCCCAGCCTGTACCCTCCAAAGTCACCGTCCCCACTACCAGGAGTTCCATCAGAGTCTAGCTTCAAGTTCCAGCACCCACACATGCAAGGGTTGTCCTACTCCAAGGGAACTGGAGTGTCCTGATGTGTGATCCCAGATCACCTGTCTCTTAGTGTCTCTGTTAACTGCCATCTGCATGACTTTGTCCCTATATCTAACTATTCCCAGCCTCAGAAAGACTGAGAATGACAGCTAGTTCCCAGTCTTCCACTGGATGATATTCACAGTTACCTATGTTTGCTGTCACTGGGGAAACACAGAAAGCACATTGGTGAAGGTCTGCACCCACTGTTCACAGTACCATAGAATACCCCCAGACTTAACAAAAAATGTGATCATGAACTTGCCAAATAATTTTAAAGGATGCTCAAACCAGGGCTGCCAGGATGATTCCATGGGCACAAATATTTGCTCAGCAAGCCTGACAACCATGGCAGAAGAGGAGAACAGACCCTGAAAAGTTGTCTGATCTCCATGAGTGTGCCAACACCCACACATGGATATTATACATATACACACATGGATAATAAAGTATTTTTAAAATACATTTACCTTTGTTATAGAGATAATAACATTATTTTATAAAAACAGAAAAGTGTCAAATATAAAGCTTTTTTTTTACTAATTACTGTTAGAATGCCTGTCTTGGGACACGAGAGATGGCTCAGCAGTTAAAAGCATTTGTTGCTCTTGCAGAGGACCAAGGTTGAGTTCCTACTACCCACACAGTGGCTCACAACCATTGATAACTCCAGTTCCAGGGGATCTGATACACTCTTCTCACCTCTATGGGAAAACAAGGCACGCACATGGTATGCATGCATTCATGCAGGCCAGATGCTCATAGACATAAAAAAATAAATTAACACAAAAATATTTTAAAGTGTTTCTCCTATGTGTTTTCTGTCCACTTCACAGCTGGGGGTTGGGGTGGGAGGATGAAGCATTTATATTTAAATTATGTATACTTCAGCCCTCCACATTCATGCAGACACAACCTTAGCATCCGTCCATTCTATGACGGCAGAGGCTGAGAGAGGTGGAAACAGAAAGCCAGCATTAATCCCCCGACAAGGACAGTCACAGAGGAGAAAAAGCAGCCTCTTGAATCCAGGCTCTTCTGTGAGCATGGAAGGAGAAAACAGCACGAGAGAGTGGCAGGGGAGATCCTTGCAGAGGTTGAAGGACATATTCTTGTGAAACACACTACAGCGTCCAACTTCCTTATCCATCTTCCTTGCTAAAAAAAAAAAAACTGAAAAAAAAACTGTTCTCGAAAGAAATGCCTGCTGGGCACCGATGAAACACCGTCTATGACAATACTCAGCCGTCATTTCAATGATGAATTAACTCCTCCAGAACCAGCTGTGCTCCTCACGGTAACTGATGCCTTGCAAGATCCTCAGAATTATGAATATTCAGCAATCGTTTGAACTGAACTTAATCAACGTGAAAACCTCTAAGATATTCTTGCAAAGGCCATAAACAGTTTCTCACTTAGCCAATCCTACAAGTTCGCATCTCAGCCAGCAGTTCTTACAAGCTCATCCTTAAAAGCCTGCATTCAAATGCATGCCAAGCTGGACACAGGGTCACAAATGTATGGTCCCAGTTACGACTGAGGCTGAGGCAGGAACATTGCTTGAGGCCGAGAGTTTGAGCTTAGTCTGGGCAATATCGTTAAGCTACAAACGAATAAATAATTTTAGATGTATTCTCTTTTCGTTTTCAAGGCTTGCTTGACACTGCAGTTAGTAGCTGTCCCATTGCCTCATAGCTCCAGGACAGGATCAAATGATGACACCTTTACTGTCAAGGACAATAGGTAGCCTTGTTTTCTGTACTGGAGGCCAAACCAAAGTGAAGCAACCCCACTGAGAGACAGTTGACAACTCTCTTCAGTGAATGGAATCCAGGGACAGACCGCCCTGTGACTCCCAACTGATCAACCCTCTGTCCCACAAGCACATGTGGAGACACCCACTTTTTAAAATGTAAATTTAATAATGTATATTTACAGAGTTCTGCTATAACTTGTGAAGGAGAATGTGTTGTTAAGGGCTCTCTCAGTTTGGCACACGATAATGAAGAATAAAATGCTATACAATTCTAATCCAGTTAAGAAGCAAGAAGTTAGCAAAATATGTTTTAAATGAGTTCTAGAATATCTGCAATATCCAAAAGAACCTGTTCTAGTTATATTCATGGGTGTGAAACGTCGGGTTTTAGTACTTTTCAATTCATAAACATCTTCTCTGTGATGACATACTTTTTAGTTCTCTTACCCATGAGTTACAGCTCATGTGTTACTATGTATCACACTACATATGAAAACATTACAGCCACTCCCATGTCTTTAATTAAATCTTGTTAAGATCACTAGTACCAGGCCTGGTGATATGACTCACACCTAAAACTCCAATACTTTGGAGACTGGGACAGGAAGATTGCTGCAAGTTTGAAGCCAGCTGGAGCTGCATAGTTCCAGGTTAGCTTGGGCTGCTGAATGTACTGAATGAGACCCTGCTTCAACTGAAAGAAAAAAGGGAGTGAGAGAGAGGGAGGGAGAGTGAGAGAGAGATGGAGAGAGGATCAGTACTACTGGATGGATAACAGGAGGCAGCCCTCAGAACGGCCATGTTAGCTAGCACTCTCTTCTCATCTGTCTGCTGTACGTTCCTCAAGGTTTATCTCTAGACCTGACAACCCTAAGATGATGCTTGTGTCATGGGGCGTTTAGCCCTGCTTCTAAACGAGAGAGAGAAGGGAGAGATGAGGGGGAAAAAAAGTGTAGCCTAGAGATCGAGACAGCAAAATGTTGTTCAAATCCACAGAAGATCACCATGAGAGTCTCCTTGGACAAAGCTGTCTCAAGGCCACGTTTTTTCCTGCCTTAATGAAAGCTGAGATAATAAATCACTTTTTGCTTTCTTTTTATATTAGTAATGTTTGGACTGGCCACATCACTTTGTAAAAGAGTACTAGGTGGGTTACAGTCCCTACCCAAATGTTGTATGAGGAGCGGTGGGCTGTATCCCGCCGCCTGGCTAGCTTATACCCTGAAATAACCATACAGAAATTGTATTAATTAAATTACTGCCTGACCCATTATCTCTATCTGGCTAACTCTCACATCTTGATTTAACCCATTTCCATTAATGTGTATCACCACTTGACTGTGGTTTACTGGCATGAGTCTAACCAACGTCTGTCTTGGGCAGGAGAATCATGGCGTCTCTGACCTAGTGACTTCATGGCGGCTCTCTCTACCTGCCTTCTTTCTCCCAGCATTCAGTTCTCTTTTCCCCACCTATCTATGTTCTGCCCTATCAAAAGGCCAAGGCAGTTTCTTTAATAACCAGTGAAAGCACACAAATACAGAAGGACCTCCTCCACCACCCAAACACTCTACATGAAACATATTCCTTGTACTTGCTAAATAGACATGGCTAACACCCACCTCTTAAAGCTATTTTCTTTACCTGTGAAATAATGATAATATTTTCCTGGCATGTATTTGAAAGAGTGTGGGAGATGATGCCCATGGATGTCCAGTGTGATCCTGGACATTTTATGCGTGTATGGTAAAGTCTGATTACTGCTGTTATTCTGAGATCAGTGGTAAGCTGACTGGTTGATTGGGGTTTAGGATTTAACATGCAATCACTGGAAAAATAAAATTTCAGATGAAGGATGTAATATTACAAAGATTTCAAAGTAGAAAAGACAGTATTAGGAAATATAGTGTGTTAATAATATGTTGTTTAGTTTACCAAAACCATTACCCATGACAATTTGGAAGTTGTTGGTAAGATGTATATTGGCCTGGGAAGTTAAAAATGGTATGCACAATGTGTTAAGGGTTTTGAATGCCACTGTGCAGATAATATGAAACCTCAAAGATTTGGTTTGGGGTTTTGTTCTGTTCTAGGTTTTATAAAGTTTTGTTTTAGCTTTTGGTTATATTGAGACATGATCTTGCTAGGTAGCACAAATTGATCTCAAACTCACCACCCTCCTCCCATGCCCCAGCCTTTTGAGAACTGGGATTACAGATGTGCACAAACATGCTTGGCCCATCGAATCTTGGATGTAGGGTGAAGTCTGAATTCTACTGTAGTTCAAGACTGTCCTGATGTGTGGGGATAGCTCAGTAAGTAAGAGTGCTTACTGTAGCACATGCCTGAACACCTGGATTAAAATACCCAGGCCTCCATGTAAAAAGAGTCAGGCCTGGCTATTCCCCCATAACTCTAGTTCTCTCAGGATGCAGAAGTAGGAGAGTCTCTGGACAGCCCTGGTGGCCAGCCCAGCTCAGGTTCAGTGAGAGAGACACTGTTTCAAGGGAATAAGGCAGGAACTGAACAGGATACCCAGCATCCTCCTCTAGCCTCCTCGGGCTAACATGGCTCTGCACACTAGCATAGGCATGTGTGTAACTGAAAAAGAAAAGACAAGGTCCTCCCAGGAAGCAGAGCTTCTGGGGGTCTGGAGAGAAACAAAAGCAAGAGACAGTGTGGGCTGATTTATAATGAAGCAAACAAGAGGCTGGAGTACCATGGTAGTGGTAGCACCAGAACAGAAAACAGATTGATCTGGGAGTCATGCTTGAAGCATCAATTACAAAATCTGGCATCCAATGAAAGGCCAGGAATAAGGCCAGGCCAATGTAATAAGATGAACTTAGAGTTTCATGAGTCCTTGCCCAGTGTGGAAGGCATTGAACAGCCCAGAAGGACAAGGCCCTCTTCTAAACAGTGAGGGAATGAAGAAGGCCACTGAAAGCTAAGGATGGATGATCATATACCACGAAGAGACACATTTACTAACGCCTCAAAATAAGATATCTAAAATTCTTCTACTCTGCGGTGGGGGGAGGGGGGACTGTTTAATCCCTGAAAAAGAATTTCTTCAGTCAAATGAACAAATCTGTCATGTGACGATACCTAATTCCATCTGTTTCCTCACTGTGTCTACTCAGATCAATTATTTCCTGATGCAACTGCATTAACATAGAAATAGCCAGAAAGTATGCAGGTGGGTTTCTGAAGGAAATTCTCTCTTAGTTTTTTCTGACTAGCACATTTTTTCATTTGGAAATATTTGCCATTTTTCCCTTTTCAGAGACAGGGAGATGGGGTGAAAGGCCTCCTGGTTTCTCTCACGGTGTTGTGCAACCAAGGGATCTGGTCTGGGTTTCAGCCATTACCAGTCACAATAGAAATCCAGCAGAAAGGCAGACTGGGGAATCACTGCTGGGATCAAGGCACTGTGGCTTTATAAGAACAGTGGGAAAGATAATCGCCCTATTGACAAAGCCATTGTTTCTCAGCTTTGACACCAGGCATTCAAAGCTGAGCAGGAAACAGCTTCGGAAAGAAAGCGACAACCTCCAACAGCCCAGAACCAACACAGCTGTTTTCATCTCCATTTCTACCGTGTTGGTGGGTGTCTTGGCATTTTGAATAGTTTTACATTATCTAAATGCATTCTCAAGGTGGCAGAACAGAGCAATTAGAATCCAAGACCTTCTCTGTGAATAGTATCTCTGGAAATGACCTTACTCAGAGACCCTATGCAGACACAGCAGTGTCTAGGGATCATTTAGAAGTGAACAGTGTATTTATTTTAAGCCTCAGACACCCTTTAAGAAACGTTACGTATATTATCTTCTAGTCGTTTTCTTCACAGCCAATCCATTTGTCTGTGAGGAAAAGTCACAGAACTTTACTTCAGCTTTTAATTTGGTACCTGTTTGCCCTTAGGCAGCGGATTACCAGTCCTATAAAAGAGACCCGTTTCATACTTCTAAATTTTCTCCACGTTGGACTGGGAGTGCTTACTCTGTGCCATGGTATATTGTCTGACTCTCCAGGTACTCACAGATAAGAGCTTGTCTTGGGTCTCAAAAGAGACTTTAGACTTTCAAATGCTGATGGAATCTTTTGAAGTTGGACTGAATGCATTTTGCATTAGGAGATGGCCATTAGCCTATGGGGGCTAGGGTCATAACGATTTGAATTGTCCAACAGGAGCTTGTTGTTAAGTACTTTTCTAGCAGACAAACCTCTCCCCCAATGCAAATAATCCCAATCAGACCAAATCAGACCGAATTAAAAGATGCCCATATTTAATGGCTGCCAGCACTCCCAGGTGGCTTCAGGGAAAATACGAAGATAGAAAAAGGAAAAAGAGGAGACCAAATGTTTATTCTCTGGGGGGCAGTTTAAATAGCCTGTGGGAGTGGTCTTGACCATCCCTGGGGAGGAGTCACTGCAAATTTTCTCAGGGGTGGAGTCTGAACTGCAGCCTCTCCCAGGGGAAGGGGCTTGGAATCGAGTTTTCTGCCCAACATTTCCAACTCCTTGTATATATTGATACCAGGGGGCTGGGGTGAAGCCCCCAGCTAAACACTTATGTGTTTAAACATTTGGTGCCCACGTGGTGGCACCTTCTTCCCAAAGGAGGTTTCAGAACCTTTCACATGTGGGCTTTAGGTGGAGGAGGCAGTTTATAACGTCTGAAGGGCTTTGTACGTTTTACACTTGGGATCTAGCTCAAGCACTCTGCTCCACAGTTTCACTGGGATGTAACAACCCTCAATTTCCAGCCTTGGAACTGTACCATGCTTGTCATGGTCG
>LOEQ01001172.1:365223-381481 GCA_001685075.1 Bramus lutescens | reverse complement strand
GGTGATGGTGGAGGTGGTGGTGGTGATGGTGGAGGTGGTGGTGGTGGTGGTGGTGTGATGGTGGTGGTGGTGGTGATGGTGGAGGTGGTGGTGGAGGTGGTGATGATGGTGGAGGTGGTGGTGGTGATGGTGGAGGTGGTGATGATGGTGATAGTGGTGTTGGTGGTTATGGTGATGGTGATGGTGGTGGTGGTGGTGGTGGTAATGGTGATGGCGGTGGTGGTGATGGTGGAGGTGGTGGTGGTGGTGATGGTGGAGGTGGTGATGATGGTGATAGTGGTGGTGGTGATGGTGGAGGTGGTGGTGGTTTTGGTGGTGGTGGTGGTGGTGATGTGTGTGTGTGTGTGTTTTAGTCAGAGTTCTGTAAAGGAATAGCACTGACAAAATGAATATATAATAAGACGGGATTTATTAGATTGACATGCAGGAGGTGTCCTGGTAGCACAACAATGACATCTTAATCCATGAGGCTAGATTCTCAGCAGTCCCAATCTGGTGCTGGAAGCTGGAAGAACCCCCTGAGAACTGCTGGTCTTTAGTCTACATCGGAATCCTAAAGAAGTTGGTTCCGATATCAGCAAAGGAATGCCTCAGTATCAGGATAAATGAGTTTGCCTGTTGGGGAATATTATTTTAAGGTGTGTTGCCTTTGTTTATGCTGCATTTGTTTAATTCTGCAAAGCTGTGATTCTTTGCCTGTCTAAAACACCTGATGTTCTAACAAAGAGATGAACAGCCAATGGTGCAGCAGGAGCAAGGATAGGTGGGGCTGGCATGCAGAGAGTATAAATAGGAGAACCAAGGAAGAGAAAAAGCAAGAGAACAAGGAGAGGAGAACATTAGGGGCCAGCTACTCAGCCAGTCACAGAGAAAGAAGTAAAGAAAGCTTTATAGAAACAGAAAAGGAAAAAATCCCAGGGGCAAAAGGTAGACTAATTTAAGTGAAGGAAATCTGGCTAGAAATAAACCAAGCTAAGGCCAGGGATTCATAAATAGGAACACCTCCGTGTGTGATTTATTTGCGAGTTGGGTGGTGGGCACCCCCGAACAGTCAAAAGATTAAAACATCAACAACACTTGCCATCCAGAGTGAAAACAAAGAGCTAAAAAGAAGAGTTCCTTCTTCCATGTCCTTTTACCTGGTCTGCCCATCAGCAGGTGCCCTCACTTTTAGGGTGGGTCTTCCTGCTTTAAACACTTTCGTCAAGGAAATCCCTCACAGAAGAGTGTCCAGCAACTTGGATTTCCATTGACTCAAGCTGATAGGCAAGATGAGCCATGACAGGATTTTATTAAACCACAAACCACAATGAGCCCTTCTCTTGTATGTTGTTTCCACCAGGTAGCCCGCCGACCTGACAAGTAAAGTCACTGTTTTACATACAGTGATGGAAACAGACAATGCTGTTCTAATCTTCTATGTTCCCCTAACCACACAGTCTACAAAGCTGAAAAGAAAAGGTTAAATCAAGGTTATCCAGCTAGCTATTAATTTCTTAATGCTAAATCTAGTGTTCCATTCATTACTCTATCTTTATTAGCTTAGAAGTCATGCCTGGCATGTAGTTTAAGTTCAAAATTTGTAGAACACAGATTAGTGTCTAAGCCAAGCTATCATGGCTTCTAAGAAGCTTGTTTAATAAATCATTTGCTCAGAACATAAAGCAGGGAAAAGAATTCAAAGAACTTGGATTAAGGTTGCTCTTGGTAGGTCTCATTCTGACCTCCTAAATTAAATTACAAATTGAAACGCAGCTGCTAGAACCCTGCTGCTAGTGTTGCCGCAGCCAGTGAAAAGCTTTCCGTGTCTAACGCCATCTCTGGCACATTTATTTTCAGAAAAGTGAGTTTCATTTGCCAAATACTCAGGAGACACTTGGAATTCTAAAACCTGGTGTTTGCGGTCTTAAGAAATCCCAGCACCAAACTCAGAGAAGCGTGGGATATAGCTGGAATGCCAATTAGCCCTCTTCCAATTAGCACTAATTTCAATTAGTGCTGTTGAACTTCAGCTACAAATTAGGGCCTGTTCTTGGCCCTCTCAGGAACATTATAACATTTAATCTCACCTCCCTTCAACCCTGATCCAGACATTGGTGAGGCCATCTCAGTATTACAAATGATGAAATGTCAGGATGCCGACCTTTGATTGGTACCCCTAAATCTATAACAACGAAGAGAAGGGGGGAGGGGCAAGGATAAGATAGCATGATCAAATTTTAGTACTTATTACAGGTTAGCTAATGTGTTTTAAATTTTACTAGGATTATTAGAAAGCAAATAAGTATATACTTAAATGAAAAATCATTTCAGCTGGGCTGTGACAACTGGACTTGGAATCTTTCTATATTGTCTAACAGTTCATTGGAATAAATATTGCTTGTAATTAAATCATACAGTCGTGGAAACAGTGGTTAGATTTTTTTTTTAAATCTGTCATAGCTACTCATTTTAATTTGATGCTGGGTATCTCTCATGGTCTGGGGAAAACTGATGTGATATTAATGATAGCAAATATGTCTTCTGAAATTACTACACCCACTTACATCCTATGTATATATTAGCTTTTTAAATTCTCACACCATACTCTGAGTCACAGAATATTATCCCCACTGCCATTTTCAAGATGTGAACATTGCAGCACAGAGAGGCTAAGGAATTTCTCCAAACTTGCATAGCTCACACAAGACACAGGCAAGCAGCCCTTCTCGATACAGGTTCTTCAACCCTATACTGGATGACCATGGACTCTGGGATCTCTAGAGTCTCATCCATAGTCGAGGGGGTGAGCTGTTGTTTTGATAGTAATGCTTTGACATTTGGACTCCCAAGTTTCTAATCCTTCATTCATTAATTAAAAAAAAAAAAAACTACATTCAACAAAAGCATGCCGTGCCCATGACGATCTTCTAGGCACTTAGGATAGAAGAACTAACTTCTTGCCTTGGAAGTTACTAGACAGTAGGATGAGTATTTCTGTTTACCTGGGTTCTCCATGAAACAGTCTCTGATGATATCTCACTAAAGGAAAAGTGTTATTTACGAGCATGACCTCTGTGGGTGGGAGACAGAACTGGGGGCGTGTAACATGAACCATGGACGAATCCAGGAGCTGTACTAGAAGCCAGCCTTGACTCTGGTGTGATGTTTTCTATCCAGCTGGACACTGGGAAAAGTGTTCCTTGCCTGTAGCGCTTACAGCTTGCTCCAGGCGGACATGCTTGCTGCTCTTGGACTTTGAGATGCTTCCTTTCTCTTCCTGAACTAATTTTTTGTTCTTGGATATTGGATGAAAAACTCGTTCATTTTTTGTCTTAGGGTGACTAACTGTTGCTGCAATGAGCACCGTAACCAAGAGCAACTTGGGGAGGTCAGGGTTTATTTGGCTTATGGTTTCACATTACGTTTCATCATCAAAGGAAGTGAGGACTAGAGCTGAAACTGGGCAGGAATTTGGAGGCAAGAGCTGACTGATGCAGAGGCCATGGAGGGGTGCTGCTTAGCCTTCTTTCTTATAGAACCCAGGACCATAAGCTCAGGGATGGCACCACCCGCAATGTGTTGGACCGTTATCAACTAAGAAAACTTCCTGCAGAGTTGCCCACAACCGGATCTTATGGAGTTATTTTGTCAGTTGAGGGTCCCTCCTGTTGGGTGACTACAGTTTGTCTCAAGTTGACATAAAATTATCCAGCATACTTTCTTAAGATGTTTCTTAACTGACACATTTTCCTTCATCAAGACCACACAACTCATTGTAGCATTTCCAATTGCCTTGACATTTGTCGTTTTCTCATTTCTTTCCATTCGCACCTAAAACCATGCCAGGTATCTATAATTTGCTTAATAACAACAACAATAATAAATAGCGGCTCAGTGGAGAGATGGGTCAGTGGTTAAGAACACTTACTGCTCTTGCAGAGAACTGAATTCAGTTCCCAGCACCCACGTGGTGGCTCACAACTGTCTGTAACTGTAGTTCCAAGGGGTCTGACCCTCCTTCAACTGACCTCCATCATACATACATGCCAGCAAAACCCTCATAAACATGAAAGAAAAGTTCTCAAAAGTAATAATGACGAGGAGAAAACTTCTGGATTCTGAAGCCAAATGTTAATTTTGGAGTATGCAGTAGTCAGCAGGTTTCACTATCAAGACTTGCTTTACAATAACAAAAATAGTTCTAAGTTTGTTTAGCTCTCATAAATACGTTAAGAATAGTGCTGGTAAATCAGATAGCAGGGTTTTATTATGGAACATGAAGATGAAACCCTTCATCTATCCCCCCATCTGGTTTGGAAAAAAAACAGAAAGATAATAAATTAGTTAATGTAAATTTTAAATTAAAAAAAAACAGAAAAATAATAAATTAATTTAGAAAAATATAATCTTTTTCTCTCATTTAGCACTAGAAATGTCCATGAACAAGACGGTACTAATCAAATTTCACAAGTGTCCTTTAGGATTCCTAAAGCTAAGCATTTAAACAGTCAAGTTAAAGAATCATCACATAAGAGAAAAATCCCAAAGCCAGCAAAGATCAATGACAACAGAACAGTAAAGTTTGGTATGACTTAACCTATACTTCATTTAATTAGAATACTACAAAGTTTTCAAAAACTTGAAAACCAATATAAAGGTAAAAGAAACATGTCAAACATTAATGAAGGAAACAGGGGCTGCTAAACTGAGTTCCAGAGGCAGAAACAGGAAAGGCCACCAAACATAAACATCAAAAGGGAGTTCTTTAGAGTATGTATAAACCACCTTCCAATTCACTCACGCTCAGAAATAAACAGTGAGAACAACAACATGGTCAATGATTAGTCTTTAAGACACAGGAAGTCCTGTCACTGTGTGGTGAGCTCTCAGTCTTACAGAGGTGTTAATTGACTCTGTAAGCTTCCTTGCTAAGATCAACACAGTGAGAGCCATTCCAGTATTGAAAACCAACTTAGTCAGAAAGTAACTTAAGTAAACATTTATCAACAATTTCAAAAAGTCTCTTTTTTCCAGATTTTTAAAAATTGTTACTTTCGGTTGTCTTAGTCTGAGCCTAAGGAATTAGAGTCAAGAAATTTATCTCAATAAAGTTCCTTGTGGTTTCTACAAGTTAGGGTAAATTCTTTTCTCCTCACAGTCTCCAAAATATGATGTTTTTGGCTTGCTAAGTGAGAAATGAATGATTTGCAGTTAGTTAGCTCTCAGAAACATATCAGAGCAGTTTTCTGGGACTATTTTCTGGGCATTGAGCTTGCTATCCAGTACAACCTTTGTTCTTTCACAGTGCATCAGGCAGAACTAACAAAATGGTATTTACTCCTAACATGCAGCACACACAGAAATGATTTTGGTTACACCAATAATTTGTGTAATTATATCGCAATTAAAAAAAAAAACAGCAGGGCCGGCTGGGTGGTGGTGATCCATGCTTTTAATTCCAGCACTCAGGAGGCAGAGGCAGGCAAATCTCTGTGAGTTCCAGGTCAGCCTGGTCTACAAATTGACTTCCAGGACACCCAGAACTGTTACAAAGAGTAAACCTTGTCTCAAACAAACACACACACACACACACACACACACAACAACAACAACAACAACACAACAGAAAGCAAACATAGTTGCAGATACTTTTGTGACTGTGTGTTGAAATGTTATCACGTTTTTAAAAAGCAGGAAGACTCAGTAACATGGCTGGTCCTGAATACTGAGGCCTCTAGAAAAATGAGTTTCTATTTATGTATATCTTCTTTCAGTTTGCAAAGGCACAATTCACTAATTGAGTAGAGAGAGAGCTAGAAGAAAGAAAAGAGGCTTTCTATGCACTCATCAAAAAGAAAGAACATGAAAAAGAGTATTGAGTTAGATTTCTCACTCATATTTAAATCTAAATCCTAAGATAGCAGTTCATTTTCGTCCTTTCAAAGAAAACATCAAACAAATAAAAATAACGTTATTATGTGGTACTCCGATAGACGCTTCCATTGTTTCCCAGTTTGACACATTAGATATCATAGCATATTCATCAGAAAAAACTCAGTCATAGCATCCATTTGTGGTTTTCTCTTCAGTCTAGTTATTGTGCATTTCCTGTGAACTCTAGGTGAAAAGGAAAGCTCTGGAACCCTGGGAAAGGGACTGTGTCCTAGGCAGGATCTTAAAGAACCATTGGCTCTCCTTAAGATTTCCTCTTGGGGCTGCAGAGATGTAAGGGCTTCCCACATCAATTGCCCAGCCTGGTGAGCTATAAATCACGCAGAACCCAGACAGATGGTGGAAACAGAAAACCAAATCCCACAAGTTGTCTTCTGACCTCTACTCATGGTATACCAGTGTGCATGCCCCAATGACAAAATAAATGAATTAGCATAATAAAATGCTTTTAAAAAAATCAAAATGTTGCCAGGCAGTGGTGGTGCATGCCTAGGCGGATCTCTGTGAGTTCAAGGCCAGACTAGTTTACAAGGCTAGTTCCAGGACAGCTAGGGCTGTTACACAGGGAAACCCTGTCTCAAAGAAAAAAAACAAATCAAAGCCTCTGCCTCCTGAGTGCTGGGATTAAAGGTGTGCACCACCACTGCCTGGCATACACCTGAATTTTGAAAACTAGTATAATTTATTTTTCACATTCACTTATGATTCTATCTATAAATTTGATTCTTACACACAGAGTCTTCTGATTTGTTGGTTTCTGGGAGAAACCACTCATTTTTCTTTTTCTGGGAATTCTCAGAGTTTGTATTTATCTAATTGTTTATCCTCAATAAAGTGACTAACCCAAAACCCTGCTCTTTTAGGAAATGTTGTAGCAATCACTTTAATGCTTTCCAAAGCTATGAAAATTTTTTGTCAATAAGGGCTAGGGATTTCCACTATCACAGACACAAAGAGCTTCGATCTCTGGCTCTCCACTTTCTGCTGTAGGTCACAGCATGGAAGCCCTCAAGCTCTAGTCTTGAGCTCAAGGAGGTAGTTTCTTCCAGAGGGAGCGAATGCTTTCCTTTTTGATTTGTGCTTGCAAATAGACAAACATACAAGAGACAAGATTTTCTACTATCTCTTACTTGACAGAAAACACTATCGTGTACTTGACTGGAATGGGCAGACCATGACCAAACTTTGAACCACTGCAGCCACCAGTGGATAATACCTCACTGGCTTTGCAATAGCCATACATACATACTGGGAGAATAGTCATTTTTCATCCTCCCTAATGCTGTGTGGGGACCCCCAAGTATAAAATCATTTCCATTGCTACTTCATAACTTGCTTTGCTACTGTTATGAGTCATAATATAAATATTTGTACTTTCTGGTGATCTTAGGCAACCCTATGAAAGGGTTGTTTAACCCCAAAGGGGTCACAACCCACAGACTGAGAACACTGATATGGCAGCTACTTTCTTAATCAGTTGAAAGTAGTTTTGTGGTTTGATACCCATGTAGTTGGATGTGTTTTCCCAAAGACTTGTGGGATAAAGACTTCTTCATAAAGTCTCCTGATGCTATTAGGAGGTGACCTGTGCTTTAAGAGGTCAGGCCTAGCAGAGGGAACTTGAATATTGTGGATGTTCCCTCGAAGAAGGATGTTCCTTTCGGAAGTGATTCGGAGATGAGTTGGGTGCCCATCCAAGGTGGATGAAAGAGAAAATCAAAGTCCATTTAGAGCCAATCTGTACCAAGTGGGCCCATAAGAACAAGTGGGATATTCAGAATAAATGAAAGCTTTACACTTGGGCCTGTTCTTTGACCCCTGGCTTGCTTGGGATTCCCTAAAATATAAGCAACTTTGCACAACAGGTGTTCCCTTCATGATGTCCTGATGATTCACCAAAGGCCCAAAGCAACAAGGCCAAATAACTCTTGGCTAAAGCCTCAGGCCAAAATAAGATCTCCTCTATATAAGTTCATGATCTTTGGACAATGTTGTCATGGTTGTGGAAACGGGAGTAACACAGATAACCAGTCATTTCTGTATGTGTGTGGCCCAATTAAGAAAAGGCAGAGATGGACTGGCACACTGCCAAGAAACAGAAATAAGCAAAAGGACGGATGAGAAAACAGGCCAACCCAAGAAATGGAGGCTGGACTGCAGTAAAGTTCTAGTTCCAGTTGTGTAGCTTGGGATTCTCACAGGACACAGGAAAAGAAGTGTTTGGTTTAAACAGTTTCTGAGTTGCACTTCTTGCAATGGGCCATCGTTGGTCGTGTCTGGGGAGTCTCTTTAGGCACTCTCCAGTGACAGCTTCCAAGAATAGTGCGGCATAATGAAAAAAATTGTGGTAAAACATGGCTTTCATGTAACTATCAAGACAATCTCAAACACATGTGACTTGTCACTGAAGAAAGTAACTGATACATGTGTTTCAAAAGTAACCATCATCATCACTATGTGTTTGCCCATGTGTATGATATATGTCTGGCCATGATGTATGTGTGGATGCATGTGCAGAGCACAGATGTGGAGGGAGGAGGGTAGCTTTGTGAAGTCATTGCTCCCACTGCCTTCCCGATACTGGGGACCCAGCTCAGGCCGCCAAGCCTGTACCCCTTACTGCTGAGCCACCTCACTGGCCACAAATGTGATTTTAAGAGCGCACAAGGAGGCCCTCAATAAATGAAAGGATGTTAAAATAAGATGGCTAGGTCAGATACAAAAATGATTCATGTCCTTAGAGCCTGTCCTTTCTTTTAGACAAACTCTTTACATCTCTGCCTAATAAAAATCCTCAAGTTAAAGCCAAGCGTGGTCACATACTTGAGAGGCCAAAGTCAGAGCACTGCCACTAGTTGAGACCAGCTTGGGCTGCACGGTACCAGGTTACATAACAAGACTTTACTCAAAAGAAAAAAAAATATAACTCCAAAGGTTACCATGTAACATTATGATCTGTGTTGTTTTTCTTTTTTATCCAGTTTCTTTGTTTAGTCAGCATGCATTCGCTGTGCATGGTACTGCATTTACGGATCCACGGTGAATAGTGTACGGTCAAGAAAGGACATAACTGCCGCAGAGGTAAATTATCATTCACTGAATCTGTTAGATGATGCTCCATTTGGTAATAAAAGAACACACCATTCTTTTTGCTTTATAGCCAAGGCTTCAAAAATCTTTCTTACCAATTTTATACATTTATAAACATAGGAATTCTGTGTCTTCAATTAACCCAAGTACTAACATTTCTTTGACAGAAGGTCTACACTGTTTATCAGAAGCTTATCTTCAATCTGAATGTCAGCTGTCACCAGCCAGGTGATGCCACAATGAAATTACTTAGAGTCACCGAGGTCAAGATTAGAGAGCTAACCATAGCATTAGAAAGGAATCCAACCCATGCAATATCAACTACGGGTGTAGAGAGAGTGTTTGAACACCTCCCTTTTGCAGGGATTAATGTAGAATGCAACTTGAGTTCAGGGAAACTCAGGGATGTTCCGACATGTTAGAAGAGGTAATTAAACAGGCCATGGAGCTGGCTTCTAGGAGCCCTAGGGTGAGAAAAATTCTGAATAGAAGCTGAAAGAGTTTGAGAAACACCAAGATTAAAGAACTGCAGCCAATTAGTGTACACAGCCCCAGGGGATCGAAAACTCCTCTCTGGCACCTGGAGGATGTACCGGCTTGGAGAACACAGTGACCAACCTCTGTGACCCACAAAGGTGTGTGTTTATGGTGCGGCCATGAGGCGAAGCTAGCCAGGACCAGATCTTTACCCCCAAATACCTTTATGAGAGGACTAGATATGAATAATGTAAGACTATTCATGAGCTGAAATTAAGCAATTATATGTCTGAACCCCACTACTGCCTTAGCAAGATGGGTGACTCAGCCAAATGAGGGCTGTTTAAACAGATCCCGGAGCATTTATACCCAAGGCTGGAGAGGTGAATAAAACGGTAACCTAGGACAAANTTCTTTTAGGCCACCAATCAACTAGCTCACCAATCATAACAGACTTATTACTAGGTCCCCAGATTTCAGGCTTAACCAAGAGGTAAGCCTGCACTGGTATGCATTTTTGAGATCCAAGGTTTTTTGTTTTTCTTTTAAGTACAACTTACTAAGATGTATTGATACATTGATGGTATTTAGGTTCTGTTTTAAAGTCTATGCTTTAAAAAATTAAATAGACATAAACCAGCCATAGTGGCATATGTGGGTGAGAAACAAGACCCTCACTCTGTGATAACAAATTAGAGATTGCTGAAAATGAAACCCTTTTTAATATACCATCTGTCAGAAGGAATCCCAGCATAGAAAAGGGAAAACGGCTGGTGCATTGATTTGGTGTAAGACAGTGGTCTTTAAAGTTGCCAATCGTGGGAACTTCCTGCTCTCTTTTCTCCAAAGGCTGGTACTCTGGAGAGGGGCAACCTTCGCGTTCTTCTAGAACAGCCCCTTCCCAAATTCCCCATTCTACTTGTTCAGCCTTATCTAAAGAACATTCTGGAACTTGAGGGTGCTACTTTTCTTTCCTTCCCTTTTCTCTTTTTATTGTAGGCTGAGTTCATGGCAGATGGCCTGCAACTTTTTAAGACGCCTGAGACAGCCGGATAACAGACACCAGCTGGGGCAGAGAGGGGCCTGTGCCTTCTGGTCATCTGTGACTTTTTTAAATATTTATTTATTTATTATGTATACAATATTCTGTCTGTGTGTCTGCCTGCAGGCCAAAAGAGAGCATCAGATATCATTTCAGATGTCTGTGAGCCACCATGTGGTTGCTGGGAATTGAACTCAGGACCTNCTCAGGACCTTTGGAAGACCAGGCAATGCTCTTAACTGCTGAGCCATCTCTCCAGCCCCCATCTGTGACTTTCTGATGGGCTTTAAGTGCACCTTGTACTGAAAATGGACCACAGAGCTTCTTTCTTACTTGTGTATGATGCCAGCTTTCCAGAAGTGGAAACAGGAGGATTAGGACTTCAGGATCATTCTCAGTGACACAAGTTCAAGGTGAACCTGGCCTATAAAAAACCCTGTCTCAAAAGCACATGCACAAATACATATATACATATATACACACATACATACCTATACATATATATGTATATACATGTATATGCACATATGAGATATATGTGTATAGCCCAAAAAGGGACAAAGGATAAGAGACCCCTAAACAAGAACAATGGGAAACATTATAAGTCGAGGGAAGCTGCACAATAGGAAAGCAAGAGCCTGCTCATCTGGCAATGTGTGATATAAAATTTGAGTACGTCTTTTACTTCCCTGTCATTCATTTTATTCACTATGGAAAACTGTATTAGTTTCCAAGTACTTAATATTTTTCTAAATATACTGTCAAATAATTCCTAGAATCTAATTAGAAACTATAGCACCTGTTTTCAAATCTCTTGAATGTGGTGAGGTTTGCTTCCTAGATCAGAATATGGCTGTCTTTACAAATACACCATGTGTACTTAAAAACATATTGGTGTCTTGCTCTATAAATATCAAGTAGTTTATGGTGGGTTCTAGTGTTATATGGATTATCTATTTAATTTTTTTTCTTTTACTGTTTACTTTTGTCTAGTCCAGTAGAACCACAGGGAATGTATCTCCCTGGTTTTGAGCCCATAAAGTTCTTTTAGATGCCATGTTTTAAAGAGAAAATGAAAACAAGCAAACAAACACAAACCAAAACCAAAACAACAAAAGGGAAGGGCTAAAGGAAGGAACCCCGTAACTATCTCCAGGAGTGTAGAATAAAGAGCAAAAGAAATGACTCACTGGTTCTGCATTGGAAAGTGACATTCTGGTTTTGTGGTTTAGGCTTTTTTTTTTTTTTCTTTGTAAGAAGCAGGCACTGGAACATGTTTACTTGACGACTGAATGCAACAATCAGGAAAAAAAAAAAAAGAACCTCAAACAAAGAGTTCAAGGGAGGATTCCCTCCAGGGACAGGAATGTGGGTGAGGATGAGAAAGCCTCTCCCCCTCCCCGAGGCACCTTTAGCATCAGCAATCACACTTTCCTCCCTCCCCTTCCCAAGGAAGGTGAACCACTGTCTCTTGTTCTGCCCCATCAAGAATAAACACATTCCGTTTGGCGCTTCTGTGGGCTTAAGGCAAGGATAGCTGACTCAGTAATCCTCAGGGGCTCCCACCTGGTGGATGCCATGGCATGGGCATGTGATGTCATCATGCTACACCGTGCATGACTATTAAATGACACGAACTGCTCATTTGCTCCTCTCTCTCTCTCTCTCTCTCTGTCTAATGTAGCCTCTGTCTCGGCATATAGGAGCCTGGAGCAAAGACCCGCAGAGTGCTGTTTAATTCCTCCTTGGCTGTGTTGACTTTTCCCCTTGGTGTCCCCGTGATGGGACCAAGTGCTGGGTTTATTTTAACCCGATGGCTCCCCATGTCCTGATTCCAGGCTTCTCTATTTATGGTCGCCGGCTCTCAACAACCTCTGGAAACTTCTGGCCAAAGATTCTACACAGAGGTAGGGACACTGCTAGCCTTATCTCACCAAGACCCCAGCTCTGCTTTATAATGGCATGGCTCCAAACTGCCTTGCCTTGAAAGCCTCAGGGCAGGGCACAGGCACTCCAAAGTTCTCAAGCTATCCTAGGGTTACCTGAGCCTTTCTGACACATTTCCCCCATTTCTCTAATTTCTCTTTGGAAGAGGAAAGAGGTTCTACATAGAAGAGATTATCCCCTGGCTTCTTATCGTTTTTCCTTATACCTTGCTTCTTCCTCTCTGGCAAGCACTTGAATTCAGCTATGGACTCTTTGTAATTCCTTTAGCCACCCATAAGGCTGCACTTCCGGGCTCGGAGGCCAGCATACATCTCCCAGGTGCACTGCGTAAGTCGCTGGCTATCTGCATCACCAGCAGGTGCAGGGTATAGTACCACCCTTCATCGGCGTCTGACGTAGACAAGTCTTTTCCCTTACGCGCAGGTGTGGGGTTTGGAAATTTTCGATTTCCGCGGTAAGGGTCGTCTCTCTCTCTCTCCCCACCCCGTTCACCTTTCCTCACGGGCCCGTGCTGCACTCCCCCTAATAAACTTATACACGTGGGCTCGTTCGTGTCCCGCGCCATCTTTCCACCCGCGGAATAACATCGGAATATTAGTATTAATATTATTTTAGGAATATTACTCTTTCTTGAGATAGCACAGGGTCTGTGGGCTTAACCTTAAGGTATTGTGTTTTCTACTCATTGGAGGAAAGCAATATGATATAGGGGAGCCAGGCATGTGCTCTAAATGCACGTCCCAGCATTATTGGGCCCTGCAAATGACGGAGCATGAAGGCACATCTTGTGCCAAACAGACTTTCTGTGACAGGTGTTTCAGTGTCCAGCATCTGGGAACACACTTGCTTATAGCAGCAAGGTAGAAATGAGTGTTGTCTGTGTGTGTGTGTGTGTGTGTGTGTGTGTGTTGGGGGTGGGGATGGGGAGAATAGGTCGTTCTTTGCATCTAAAATCATAAACAAGGAGAGTTGTATGAGAACTGCTTAAATGAAGATGTAGCAATATGCCTCAAATAGCTGTACTGTAGTCTTTCAAAGAATACGCCTATGAGTTCACATAACACTAGATCCAAAGTGCAGCACCCAGAGCTCATCTTCCCGCTTTACTCAGGGCTCAAGACCACACAAGCACACAGCTATAGATGTATGACACTTAGGACTTCGGTAGACTCCCTGGGGCAGATACAATTAATGTCTTTCCTTACAATTTGCAAGGATCAACAATTTCATTTCATTTCTCCCAGTGTGGATGGACTTTTTTACAATATGTTTTGCAAAAAGAACAATTTTATTTTTAATGTTTATGTGGTATGCCCTAGAACTTCAATAATAAATACATACTAAATATTGGCTTTAATTATTTATTAATTGCTATTACATGTAAAATTTTGGGAAGAAATATTAATAGTTTGGGGTATATATTTTTGTTGCTGTTGTTTGTTTGATAAGACAGGTCTACTCTGTAGCCCAGATTGTCATTAAAATCCTCATGTACTCCAGGCTAACCTCAAATTAAGGAGTCTCTTGACATGAAATCCGGAATGCTGGGAATGCAAGCATGTACCACCACACCCGATTCCAACATTAAATAGATTTTAGGATTTAAAAGTTGAAGTATTACTAAGAATAAGAAAGAATCAGCAAAAATTGATACCCAATGAGAAATAGAAATGAAGACATATACTTAAAAAGCTTGTGGTGGGCTCAGCATGTCAAGCATACCTTTAATTTCAACACTGGGGCCAGTGAGGCAGAAGGATCTCTGTGAGTTTGAGGTCATCCTGGTCTACATAGTATGTTCCAGGGCAGTCATGGCAATACACAGGGCTGCTCAAAACAAAACCACAAACAAACAAATAGATAAAATGAAAAAAATAGAACAATAGCTTGAAGGAGCAATAGATTAGGACAGGCAGATAAAGAATCAAGGCTGACCTAGGATATACAGTAAGACTATGTCTTGACTTTTATTATTATTATTATTATTATTATTATTGGTAATGGGAGAAGTAAGAAAATATTAATGAAAACAGATTTTAATGAACTTTCATAATTTACAATTATGGAGATGTCTCACTGTAGATGAATGTACAAAGTCAGAAGAAAAATAGTGTAGATTTGATAGTTATTAGAAACAGATGCCAAATCAGCCACATGATAGAAAATGCTTCTCATTTCAGCACTGATGAGGCTGAGGCAGGAGGAATGTGAGACTGAGGCTAGCCTGGAAAGGAAAACCTGTTTTTGTTTTTAAGTAAAATAAAACAGATACTAGGTGAAATCATGAAAAGTTAATGAGTTCCTCAAATACCAAAATATGAAGATTAAATCCATATTGGGAAAAAATAAACTCAGCAAATACATTTCATTCATTTAGAAGTAATTCTCTAACTCCAACTTAGAAGTGATTATCTAACTGCCTATCAAATACACAATGAAAGCACTATAAATAAAACATAGTTGTATAAATAATGTAACAAATAACAATTATTATCATTACTATTTACAGTGCTGAAGGTGGAACCAGGACTCTCTAATATGCTAGCCAAATCCTCCACCAGAGAACAGTAGCCACCCTTATTAGTAAGCATGTCATTAGTAAGCAAGGGCTCATCAGCAAAAGGAACATGTGCTTGTTCATTCATTGTCACAAGGAGGACTTCTTGGCTTCTTGGTTCTCAGGTCTGATATTCCTAAGGTCCTACAATTTGCTCTTGAAGGTCATGCCCCTGGGAGAATTAACTGGACTTATTCAAGAAAAGTAGGGTGTAGACACTGGTCCATTGAGTTGAAGTGACCAAGCCCTTTGAGAGAAAGGCTCAGTTGAGAAATGTATTGTGGTGGCAGAATCCTGGGTGTAGGGAAGAACAAACAGAACAACAGGCTTGCCTTCAGTGACAGTGGGGAGTCCTGTGTATCCACCCTAAGTTCACACAGAGAAACCACTGTCTACTACAGCAGAATGAGCCTGTGCAGTAAATGCCATCCGACACAGCAAGCCAAGGACCAGCCCTTTCCTAATGGCCTTTGGCCATGTGCTCTACTCTGGCCAGGGAGAGACAGTGTAGCCCATGATGGCTTTGTGGCTCAGGAAAGGGAGTACAGATCCAGGTTGTTTCACAAAAGTGAAAGAATAAAAACAAAGTCTTTTTTATCAATTTATATATCAGTTATACAAAGTGACTTCAGATGCAGTGTGTGTTCTGCCTAGACAGACATGGTATGGTAAACAACACACACAGCGTGCTCAAGTGGAAGGATGCCATTGCTAAGGATTAGAACATCCAACAGCAGAAACAGCTGCTGACATGTGGACATATTTCAGCTTCAGAGAGGAATCTGCTTGACAGTCTGCGTGTCCTCTAACTGTCTTGCTAACAGTGATATTAAGAGACAACAGACAAAAAAATTATTACGGCGCATATGCGTGCTCTTTGTCATTTTGAAACATGTGTTGAATAAAAACATAAACCAAAAGGTATCATCTGTCCTAAACACCATGCTCTATGAAGTTTTCCTGCTTCATAGTCAAGCAAAAAGTTTAGTTCCTTAAATAAGATTCTAAACTCTGACCAAAATCTCTCATGGGTATTCGTACACTTAAAAATGATAAATCTATCAGTCCTTGAAGAAAGAAGGTAAAGTGAAAGAAAAACTGAAAGAAACTCACCAAGACTCTTGTACAACACCCTGAAATAAAGGAACATGCTGACAAACTGTTTTTCTTTCTTTCTTTCTTTCTTTCTTTCTTTCTTTCTTTCTTTCTTT
>LOEQ01001172.1:343010-358856 GCA_001685075.1 Bramus lutescens | reverse complement strand
TCTCTCTCTGTGTGTGTGTGTGTGTGTGTGTGTGTGTGTGTGTGTGTGTGTGTGGCACACATGGTCTCAGGGCTTCACACATGCTAAACACATCATCTTTCACTAGCCTGTGCTCACAGTCCATTGCAGGACTTTAATTATTGACTAGAAATACCAATAAACATGTCTCCTGAAACAGTGGCAACTCAGTTCTGGTAAGTAACGATTGCCAACTGAGCTATCGGTATTAGCAAAACAAACAAGCAACACAAGACAGAAAATGCATATGTCTTAAGTGCCCTTCAAATAAAGATTGAAGCAATTCAGAGAATGGCAACTCAAGACAACAGATCCGGAGAACCATTTTAAACAATTCAGTTATTTCTAGTTATGGTGGCAAATGTTTTTCTTTCCTATTATATGCAGTTTAATGTACTGTATCATAGCCATACAAATATGTAAAGGAAATGAGCAAATATTTCCTGCAGAAGATATATAGCCAATATGTTATGAAAATGCATATCTGATCTCCAATCATTAGATTAAGTGATGAACCAAAATTTTGAATAGAGATCAGTACAGCCAATATATATAGAACAATTCCTTAAGAAATAAAAAAAATAAATAAATAAGGTTGCCTGACAGCCCGCAACCCCTTTCAGCAATATTCCTCAAAGAGACCAAGTTGCCACTGGGTGAAGACACCTGATGCCATTCAGGGCAGGCAAGACATGAAACAATTGACGTGTCAACAGACAAATGGACAACTTACATTAAGGAATACTAGCCCGCCTTAAAAAAATAAGAAAATCCTGCTACTGGCAAAACATGGGCCTAGAGGGTACATGCAAAATGAAAGGGCCAGACAAGTTTCTAAGTGGAATCTCACACACAAAGCAAACTGTGGAGTCTAAAACTCCATGCATTAGGCATTTACAAACTTGGCATGTTCTTTCTCCTATTAACAGAAATCAAATACACAGAAGAGGCTAGTAGAATGGTGGCTACCACAAGTAAGGAGTGAGTTGGGAAACAGGGCTGGGGTTGGGTCAAAGGAAGACGGTCACAGTTAACTGGGACTAAGTCTAGACACCTAGTGTACAGAATGAGCTCTAAGAATGAGCAAACGTAAAGAGGAATGGGGGAAAGGAAAGGGCATGGGAGGGTGACTATGATCCCAAGACATGATACATGTATGATGATGTCTTTATGAAACTCATCACTACACACAATAAATATGTACTTAAAAAAAAAAGATGGGCCCATAAGATGACTCAGTGGGGAAAAGCTCTAGCCACAAGAGCTAAGGACCTGTGTTCCCTCCTTGAACCCACACAGTGGAAAGAAAAAGTTGATTCCTGAAAGCTGTCTTCTGACCTCCTTGCATGCATGTGCATGTGTGTGGGCAGAGGCGCGTGCGCACGTGCACACACACACACACACAAACACACACCCCACAGCAAATAAATACTTAAAAAAAAGAACCATGATATATCTGCAGGCTGACTTGTCAGATAAAATACAAAATGCCCAGTTAAATTTCAAATATGGATGAATAAAAGAGAATGACTTTTGTTCTACAAATGTTCCAGGCAATGTTTACTTAGATTAAGTAGCTGTTACTTCTCTGAAGTTTGAAACATTCCTATTGTGTATTTTGCTGATTTATAAGCTTCAGATTTGTCATCAGTCAGTCATCGCTGGCTTCTTTTTCAGATTTAACAGGCAGGCTATGGGAGCACAATTTGCATTCAATGCCACCAGTTGGGAGGTAGAGGCAGAGGATTGACTTCAAGGTCAGTCTGGGCTCCTAGTTACTGTTCTGTTGCTGTAACAAAACACCAGGGCCAAGGCAACATACAAAAGATACAGAATATTTTATCGGGGCTTATGGTCAGGATAGCATGACAGGGAGTGAGAGACATGGTGGCTGGAGCAGGAAGCTGTAGTTCTCATTCTTCACAGTAAGCACGAAGCAGGAGAACAGACTGAAGGTGACTTGAGGATCGAAACTCTGAAAGCTGGCCTAAGTCACACTAAGCCACACCTCCTATCCATCCCCAAAGAACACCACCAATTGGGGGACCAAGTGTTCAAATGCCAGAGACTATAGGGGGTCTTTCTCATTTAAACTACCACACCCTGTCTCAAATGAAACAAGCACAAAGCAACAGGGAAATTCTTCAAAGTTCTGTGACCTCTGGCCTAGTTGGCTGTCTTTAAAAACACCTTTACTAGAAATCCTAACTAGAGGTAAGCTCTTTACCACACTAAGGCATTTATTTCCACCATGTAACAAAAATACTAAAATTGAGAAAAAAAATAACTAATTTTTCTTCCATGCAAGAAGCTATGAATGCTCACCAGTGAACCTAGGATAACTACAGAGGCCCACGTTTTACCCCATGACTTGGCTTTTAAATAGAAGCACATACAAATACAGAAATGATAATTAGGATACTTTTGGTGCATCTCTATGACCAATGCCATCTGAAGAACAGAATTCACAAATATATGGGTCATGTTTCAAAAAACAGTATCAGCGTATTCTACCAATTTTTAAAATTCCTCTGACTTTAAAAAGTGAGACATTGCAGAAAGAGTTGGCAGGAGGCTCTTGGGTGCTAAAGGAATGTTAGTTACACTTAGGGTGCTCCATGTCATCAACAGAGGGGGACAATTACAACATGCCTAAGAATCACACCTGAAGTGACTAGCAAGACAATCCCTATCCCAATCTTCAGCAAAGAGATTGGCTTTCTATGTGCAGATACAAGGCTTCGCTTGAGTAGTATTTCAAGCAAAAGGCGACATAGTTTTCCTAACCAAGCCTGTCAGGTGGCCGGGAGAATGGNNTCAGCGCTTGGCAGGCTGGGAGTTGGAGTACAAGTGTTTGGCAATTCCCAGGCCAGGGGCTGGGGTGACACTTCCAACTCAATATTATATTCCAGACTCTGGATAGAGGGGTGTGAGAGGGCTGGGGTCTCACTTTTGACAAACATCAGTGTCCCTGAGTAGTCAGCCAATGCAGACTTTAAAGGAAAAACAACTCTCATCTTCATTAGCATACTCAGATCATCTTAATCCCATTTGCACAGTTTCCTTGTGGAATTATGAATTAGTAACATGCCAGATCATTGTATGATACTATTTATCCCTAGCTGATTGAAGTTTCTCATTTTATTTATGATAACAGAAAAATCACACACAGAGAATTCCAGAAAATATGTGATGATTCCGAAAACATACACAGAAACTCCTGTAAGTATAAGCAATGAAACATTCTTATGTAGAAAACCTCATCCTGCTCCCTGTCCTGTGATAGTTGATAAATCCTGCAAGCCCACAAAAATGATTCCAGGCAACAGTTACCTACATGGCTATTCACACACTTAGACCTATTACTCAACTTCTATGGGCTGAACACCTGCAAAATATATCAAGTATATTATCTCATTTAATTTCTTATGAGGTAACACACATACCCACCTGATGCTTATAAAGCTGTCTTTTCCATGACATTTTCCTACCTCTACGACAGTCATTGGGGCAAAGCAAGTCAAGAAAAAAAAAAGGGGGGAAGAGTAATAATATATCTTGAAAAGCTTTTAACTCATGTTTGATACACACTAAAAACATACTAAGTAGGCTTGAGATTTGGGGGCCTCCTTCATGTAGTATTCCATGTAGACATTTTGCAGGATATTTTCTTGCCTGACTGCCTTCTATAGACAGACAGTCTCCCCCCTTGTTAGTGGAGAGAAATACACAGTGTTAAGTACTTCCTTTTAATCTCTCAACTGATGGACCTTGACATAAATAGAGAGGGATGTGATTGAGCTTAGCCCTGCTCCCCGTGGCTGTACCCAGAATGACGCGTGTAGTTCTGTGACCCCACAGCAGAACAGGCACAGCTGATAACAAACCTTCACATTTTAGAGTGCCTTTGTTCATGATAAGGGGTAACTCATGGAGCCCTGAAGGCTCCCTCACTCTAGAACACAGCCCTTCTGTGACTGAAGTAGATCTTTTGCAATGCGACAGGTTCAGGTAGCCAGGGCCTTTGAAGCTGACCAGAGGTGGGCAAAAATATTCAGCATGCTACTTGCTTGATTTTATATTTTTATGAGTAAACTTCTCAAATGGCCCACAGTTAGGGCAAGGACTGTAATGTTACTAGAAATTCAACAATAGTAATAAAATTTTAATTCCAGTTTCATTTTTTTTATTAATAACAAAGTTCTGGACTAGTTGTTTAGTTCAATTTTTACAAGAGTTAAATGTGGCTAAGAAGATTTCTCTTTGCAGGCTGTTCAATGGCTCAAACTAGACACACTGTACTATATGAAAGGACATCATGCCATTAAGTCTATAAATAAACACATTTAATGTATACATAAATATACATACATGCATATATGTAAGTTTACAGTTCAAACATTTTAAGATTTATTTTATGTATCTGAGTATTTTGCCTGCATGTAAGGATACCATGAGTGTGTTTAGTGCTCATGAAGGCAGAAAAAGACATTGGATCCCCTGTGCTTGGAGTTACGAATGAGTGTGATTCACCATGTGGGTGCTAGGAACCAAACTTGGGTCCTCTGCAAGAGCAACAAGTGTTCTTGACCAATGAGGCATCTCTCCAGTCATCGATTTATAGTTTTTAGTACAATGAACATAGAGGGGAAAGAGAACACTCAGAGACCATGGAATATTTCTGCTTTCATTATAGAGATAAGGAAATTAAATATTCCACAGCTGAGTGATTTGCCCAAGGTCACCACACAGCAAGAAGCCAGAGCTCTGGGCTAGGAACAGGAAAATGGCTTTAAAGGCCAAGTCTTAACCAAGGTACAACATGTTCTCATTTGCAACATTCCTGATAGAAGAGCCTCTGCTGCTCTTATTGCATGCAGAGTCGACCTGCACCCAAGTGTACTCTGAGAACAGTTACCTTCTTAATGTCACCTAGAATGTAAGTGGATCTCCACCCAAATCTGCCTGGCTCCAGCATCTGAGCTTTTAACCACTGCAGGAGTGAGTTAGCCACAGAAGCTCAGCCTCCTAGGAGAAATGGCAGAGGAGCCCCAGGAACCTCTCCAGAAGGAAATGTGCTGGGACTTGTTGGGTGGCGTTCCTAGATCAGTGGCAGCCTGACTCAGGTATGCTGTGGGATGAACAGGGACTGACAAGCAAGTTGCAAAGCTCCTAAGACTTAGGAAGGGAGGTCATGAAAACACTAAATAAGATAGTGATTTAAGGGTTTCCGAGTTGGTTGATAAATGAGCTTACTACATTCTGTATAGGTGAAAAGGTATTTTCCATAAAAAGTTTTTATAATAAAAGGTCATATTTATACTAGAGAAACATAAAAGTAGGAACACAACTCCCAGTTACAGTTACTATGACATAAATAGTTCCTGACAAAATTCTAAGCACCAAAATTTAGTTAACTATTTCAAAATAAAATAGGTGAAATTTGATTCCAACTTTTGGTACTTAGGTTCGTTTTTAAGAAAAAAAAAAGAACATCTATTTTTGAATGAGGTTTCAATACGAATACCGGGGTATTTGGAATAGAACAGGCTCTTTGATATAGGGATTTACTCATTTTCACTAATTATATTACTACCAATCAGTATTAGAATACTTGAATTCAGAAAATGAATTCATGTTGGTAAGAAAATATCTTAAGAAAGGTAGAGAATATACTATACATTATAACAACCTTGCTGCTGTATCAGAATCTGGAGTTGAAATTTGGGTGCAGCAATTTGTGCTGCAGCCAGCGCAGCCTGGATAGCCAAGACCTGCGAGGGGTGCCGGGATTGAGACACGGAGGCTTCTTTTCAGGTGGAAGAACAGCAACCTTTATTTTGCCCAGCAACTTTTTATACCTCTAGTCCTTCTGCGGAGACCCATCGGCCAGAAAGAACACAAACGTCCTTGTCAATTACAGACCACAAGGAAGTTCCGCTGNTTCAGGTGGAAGAACAGCAACCTTTATTTTGCCCAGCAACTTTTTATACCTCTAGTCCTTCTGCGGAGACCCATCGGCCAGAAAGAACACAAACGTCCTTGTCAATTACAGACCACAAGGAAGTTCCGCTGTCAGTCAGGGGGAGTGAGGGCAGCTGGATCACAACAACCTTGCCCAAAAGTACTCAATATTTTACATGCCTGCAAACTCATGTATGTTTCTCCAAGCTTCGTGTCCATCCTAGAATGTGTAAATGTTGCCTAGACATGTATGATTATAAAGACTGCTATTTATAAGAGACTGTAGCATACTAAAATCAGTCATTTCTTCTTTGGATAGCCAAGATTCTTTAACATTTCTTTGATGGAAGGAGACCCTACAGTGATTACTAGTCAACATACTTTAGACTTTAACTTCAGTGTCTTAGTGTAGCATAAGGGCACAGGGCACAAGTTCACCATCTAGTTCTCCTAGTCCAATAATACTTGCTACAGCATTCAAATAAAAGCTTTTTGTATGAATGCAAAATTTAATTAATGAATAATTACTTTCCTGCAAATTCTAGGAAAATATGTTGACTTGTCTTTAAGAACTGCAAAATATGATGAGTTAAAAATTCAGTAAAACTGACAATTTAAAAAAAAACATCAAGTTGTGTAGTGATAGGAGCGGCAGGCTGGCCTGCTTTTCGTCCCACCTGGCTCCTGCACGGCTAGCTTAGCCCCAGAAATAATAACACACAAATTGTATTCCTTTAAGCACTGCATGCCCATTATTTCTAGCCTCTTATTGGCTAATTCTCACATCTTAGTTAACCCATTNNNNACCACGAGGTGGTGGCTTACTGGGAAGATTCTAACCAGCGTCCATCTTGGAGAGTAGAGTCATGGTGTCTGCCTGACTCTGCTTTCTTTCTCCCACAATTCTGTTCTGTCTTCCCTGCCTACCTATGTTCTGACCTATCAGGCCATGCAGTTTTCTTTATTAATTAACCAATGAAAGCAACAGACAGATAGAAGATCCTCCTACATCAAAGTTGCATACTTTTTCATTTCTAGAATGGTTGCAAATGACAAACTACTATGTAGCAATTGCTTCCAAAGTGAAAAATTTCATCCTAGAGGGAGGCTTGTTAAGATCTAGGAAGTAAACAGAATCTACAAATGCTCACAAAGTAAACAACACATCTCAGGAAGTCTAGGAAACTTATGGGACTCACAAAGTCCCTCCTCAATGTTATACAAGCAGTAAATATACTAAGTGGAGGAGACAATCCTACCTGACCTATTTAGCTTCCTGCAAGTTGTTCAGGGAACTTCAGATATGTAGTTTCCATGAGTGGTCCCCCGTGTTGGGGGTTAGTGTTTTAGTGAGGCAGCTGCCTTTAAGTCATCCATGCTTTTGTAAGGAATCTCAGTAAACTTATTGGTTCACCACGATGGATGATTCCCTTTGTAGAATTCCTTATTGGTCTTCTATTGGTGCCACATCTCAGGGGATTGGATGCTTGCTCATATTACCTAGGAAAAGCTCCTGACACCCACCAAGAGACGTCATGTACAACATGACCGGGCATATACACTTCCAAACATAGGATGAGGAAGGTGCAATTCAAGTTTTCTTTCTGAAAATAGTATCAAGTAATCAGAAGTGATGGTCCATGCACTTTGGGAAGCTGAGGCAGGGGATCTCTAGTTTGAGTCAAGCAAGAGCTATGCAGTCAGTTCTAAGCTAACCTAGATTTAAGAGTAAGAGCCTCTTTCCAAAACCAGGACTAACAAAGAAAAAGGTAGCATTGTTTTTTTTTTTTGGTGAAATCTGTTTTTTCCTCAGTACTGAGGATTGAACCCAGGGCCAGGATAGCACTCTATCATGAAGCTGCAATGAAGGTTCCAGTCATCAAATGAGTGTCACACAAGTGGCTGGCCCTGAATAGTTTTAGCCATCTTTATTTATACATAAAAAACAAACATGTTTTTCTTATACTACAGTGTTAACCTCTGGCAAAAACAAATATGTCAAATACATTTTTACCAACTTTTACATCGAAACATCTTTAAACCAAAACAGCACTTAACATTTTGTTAGCTTGGCCAAATACTGAGCCAGGTATATCCTGTCTTTACAAACCTAAAAGGTGATAAACATAGTCATACGTTTTTAAATAATCCCTTTTAAAGCCTATTTACAGAAATGGGGCGATCTGCCTCTGATCCTGTCAGTACTGAATTAGAACAGCTCCTGGGGTCCAAAGTGACAACTGGCATTGCCAGACAAGAAACCTGAGAAGCATGGGCTCCCAAAGATTTTAGGGGAAAATAGTAGAGGAAAAAAAGGGGGGTTCCAGGAATGATCATATCTGTCCCACGCATGATTGATAAAATGACACTAAAACCACCAAAGGAATCATTAATATTATGACAGTAGGCGAGCATGAAAGATGCGTGGTCCCAGCAATGTTCTGTGTTGTCTCAAAGTCCACTGGTCCTTGCCAAGTGATATTGTTTGCGTGGGCTTTTGTTTCCTCTGGAGATCTGTGAGGCAAGCACTCATATACTGGTCCCAACTAGGCAGCATGGCTCCCAATAATAGGTTTTTAGGGAAATGGAGCACAAATAGCTACTCCTATATAAACTATATTTTAAAGATGTTTTTATTAACATAAATTTTATGTGAATTTCATTCTGAAAATTTCACTTGTATATAATTAAATGTAAACTTTACTATGTCAAAAACATGTTCCTGTTACTTTTATTTATAGTCCTGTATTAATTTTTGTATAGGTTTTGAAAAAGGGCATTAAATAAGATTACAAATAGAAAGAGGAAGGGAAAGAAAAGCAGACGTGTCAAAGGAAAAAACAGAGTATGACCAATAGAAAAATGCATCCCAGAGTTCCTGTGGGTGCAGCTCTATGGTTAAGGAGCCTGAATGAATACAAAGTCTAAGGATAGTTTTCATTATAGTTGAACATAATTACAAGGTATCTCTAGTCTTGGTATATAAAATGACATGCATATTCATTCCAGAAAGTGTTAATCGTGGCTGTTGAGAATAAGACCACAACCACAGTTAATTTGAAGTGAGCTCTAATTAAATACTGACCAGGTGGATGGACTCCGGTAGTTCTATGTCCAGGCTTCCAGAAGATGGCCTGAATCAAGAGCTTAAGAAGGAAAACCCACAATTCATTGTATCACCCATCAGATCCAGTCAGGGACAAGAATACAAGGTGACATACTTCCTGCCTGGGAACTTCCGGCACTCCTATGATCAAGCACTTCTGGTGCAGATGGGTCACACGAATTTGTTTAGGGGAGTGAAAACATGTGACTTCTTATTTCCCATAAACACTATCCTCCAGCCTTTCAGGAACTATCTGTCCTTGGGCAAGGGGCTTGCAGATCAGAGGCATTTTCCTCTCATGGATCTCTAAGGCACAGTAATTAAAAATTTAAATTTAATATTGACTCTCACAGAAACTATTAAATATATACTTCCTTTAGGTTATAATATGCAAAAGTGAGCTGTATAGGAAGATGTTAGCCACTTTTTACGTGTAAATTTTTTCAAATTCCTTTTTATTTCTGGATATATTTAGGAGAGTGTCCTGCTTTGTAGCCCAGGCTGGCCTTGAATTCATTACGTGGCCTCAAAGATGTGACAACAAACTTGCCTTAGCTTCCCAGAATGCTGAGATTACAGATACAAGTCACTGCATTCAGCTTTTTAGTTAGATATGAAAATACAAATTTTCAAACATCATATTGACATTTATAGTTGAACAGAAAGCATATTAAAAAATGAGCAGTATGGTCTTAGTCACTGTTCTATTATTGTGAAGAGATGTCATCCCCACAACAACTCTTAATACGAAAAAGCATTTAACTGGAGGTTTGCTTACAGTTTAGACCATTATCATCATGGCAAGGAGCATGTCAGCATGCAGGCAGGTGCCAGAAAAGTAGATGACATTCTCAGCTTGATCTCTAGGCAGAAAGAAAGGCCCTGGACTTGGCCTGAGCTTTTGGAACCCCAAGTCACACCCCAGTGACATACTTTTTCCAACAAGGTCATATCTTTCAATCCTTCTAATTCTTTCAAATAGCACCACTCCCCATAGACTAAGCATTCAATATAAGAGTTTATAGAGGCTATTCTTGTTCAAAACACCACATTCCACTCCCTGGCCCCCATAGGCATATAGCCATTTAATAAAGCAAAAACACAATTAGTTCAACTTCAAAAGTCCCTATAATTTATCACAGTCTCTACACTGTTTATATGTTCAAAGTTCGGCAGTCCTATCCAGATCACGGAAGAAGGAAGATGTGATCTACCCCACTGAAAAAGGTACCAAGCCATGTGGCTAACATAGATAAGAATAATGGGTTAATATAAGTTATAAGAGTTAACAAGAAGCCTGAGATAATGGGTCAATCAGTTTATATCTAAAAAAAAAATGTCCAAAGTTCAAAGTCTCTTCTGAGACTCAAGTCATTCTTCTAAGGTAAAACCAAAATAAAAATCAGATCACCTATTTCCAACATATAATGACACAGGATATACATTACCATCAAAGGGAAGAAAAGAAGGACAGTGAAGAAAAACTGAACCAAAGCAAGACTGAAAGCCAGCAGGGCCATCTTTATTTCAAACCACCACACTTATCGTTCTAAAAAGTTTACAAAAATATTTTGAGAAGCCTTAATGCATTTTTTTCAAAAATATTCTTTTGTGGAATATTTGTATGCTGTGTGAACATGTGTTGCTCTGATTGATGTAATAAAAAAGTTTAACCATCAATAGCTAGGTAGGAGAGGACAGGCGGGATTTCCAGGGAGAGAGAAGAAGAGAAGAAATCTTGGCATGCAAGAGATGCCAGGGAGACACTGAAGAGATTGGACATACAGTATAGAACAGAGCCATGTGTTAGGATATATATTAATAGAAGCAGGTTGGTTTGAGTTATAAGAGCTAACTGGGAAAAAATCCTAAACTAAGGCTAAACTTTCATATTGATAATAAGTCTCTGTGTCATTATTTGTAGTCTGGAGGTCCTGATGAAAAAGTACTGATACAATGTTGACCTTGCTTGTTTCAGCATTTTTCTGCTTCTTTTTATATAATCCACACAACTTAAGCATAAGTTTTAGTTAGGGTTTCTACTTCTGTGAAGAGATACCATGACCATGGCAACTCTAACAAAAGTAAGCATTGAATTGGTTGCTGGCTTACAGTTTGGAGCTTTAGTCCATTATTGTCATGGTGGGAAGCACCGCAGCCTGCAGGCAGATGTGGTGCTGGAGAAGTAGCTGAATTCTACATCTGGATCTATAGGCAGCAAGAAAGGAGTGACACTAGGCCTAGCTTGAATTTCTGAAACCTCAAAGCCCATCTCCAGTGACACATTTCCTCCAAAAAGGCCACACCTCCAATTATGCATTTCTTATGAATCTATGGGGGTCATTTTCATTCAAACCACCACAGCATATAAGCTTATTGTTCTATTATTACTCAGTGAGAATTTTCAGGCTAGGTGTATTGGCTATTCTTGGTTGTCAACTTGCTATATCTGGAATGAACTAAAACCTAAACAGCTAACTACAAGTGTATGGGATTTTTTTTTTCTTAAATAAACCATTTGAAGTGGAAAGATTCACTTTTAATCTGGTCTCCGTTTTCTGGTGGCAGCCTATATAAATGACAGGGAAGAAGAAAGAAAGCTCCCTGCATTGCCAGTTTGCCCTTGTTCTTGCTGGTAAGTCTATTCCTTCACTGGCATTAGAGTCTACTATAGAATTATGGCATAGTCTAAAGACCAGCTTGGGCATTCATCCTCATATACTGAATAACTACTGAATTCTTGGACTTTTCATTTGAAAACAGCCATTGTTGGGCAAGCTGGGCCACCACCTGTTAAACTTTCTAATAAATTCCTTTCACACACACACACACACACACACACACACGCATATTCTTTAAGTTCTGCTCCTCTAGAGAACTCTGACTAATTAATACATTATCACTTAAAGATATTCACAGAAAATCTGACATTTGAGATGGTCTTGTGTAGCCCAGGTTGGCTTTAAACTCAGCATGTAGCTAAGACTGAGCTTTAATTCCCTATCCTCCTGTCTCTTTCTCCTAAGAGAACCAATATTCCCTCCTTATGAGGGCCAACTCACTTTCCATCTCCTGCTCTCAGTCACTGGCCAGGGCCTTTGATCTCAACAGTCCTTCTTAGATTCCTTCCTTTAGGAATTCTGTTTAACAATTTAGTTTTACAGCTTCCTCTGGGGCAAAACATTCCATTCTGCTGGAAAACTCCATAAACAAGAAAGTAAACAACTCAAGATAGCTTCAGGAAGTTCCTGAAACTGACCAGATTCACTAGGCCCTTCCCTGTCGGCATAATTAACACAAAATTAATACAAGTAGAGTCCCTCTCAGATCAAGTGAAGACAAGCTGCCAAAAAGACTCAGTCAAACTAAGCTTTAAAGAAGACTCTAAGGGAAGACAAGCTGTGAAGAAGACTCCGAGACCAGACCAGCTGCCTAGAAGCAGAAACCAGCAGTCTGCCTGGAGGTTTAGACCAACAACAAAAGAACCTCAAATAGACATTGTCCAATTTGCTAAGCTGCCTGTAGGCTGTGCAGTGTGCCTAGCTTTGTGATCTGTCATGAATGCTTGTTGGAGAGAGGCTGCTTGTTCATCCCAGCTGCTCCACGAGCTTAGTCCTGAAATAATCACACAGAAGCTATATTATTTAAAACACTGCTTGGCCCATTAGCTCNNNNTCTTACATCTTAATTTAACCCATTTCTATTAATCTGTGCATCACCACGAGGTCGCGGCCTACCAGCAAAGTTTTAGCATGTCTGTCTCAGGTGGCTCCATGGCTTCTCCCTGACTCCGCCCTTTTTTCTCCCAGCATTCAGTCCAGTCCTCCCCACCTACCTAAGTTCTGCCCTATCAACAAGCCAAGGCAATTTCTTTATTAATTAATGGTAATCACAGCACACAGAGGGGACTCCCACATCAAATGCTGGGGTGGGTTTGGGTGATACAGCGGTCTTTGACTCATTTTTGTTCCTGTACATAACTCCCAATAAAACTCACTGGTTCACCAATGTCTTAGTTAGGGTTTTTATACCTATTAAGCACCATGACCAAAATGCATGTTGGGGAGAAAAGGGTTTATCTGGCTTACACTTCAGCATTGTTGTTCACCATTAAAGGAAGTCAGGACAGAAACTCAAAACAGAGCAGGATCCTGGAGACAGGAGCTGATGCAGAGGCCATAGAGTTGTGCTGCTTACTGGCTTGCTTCTCCTAGCTTGCTTAGTTCATTTTCTTATAGAACGCAGGACCAACAGCCCAGGGATGCACCACCCACCAAGGGCTGGGCCCTCCCCCATTGCTCACTAAAGGAGAAAATGCCTTCCAGCTGGATCTCATGGAGGCATTTCCTCAGCTGAGGTGCCTTCCTCCGATGACTCTAGCTTGTGCCAAGTTGACACACAAAATCAGTCAGTACAACCAGATTGAATTTTGGTGGTATCTACACTGTGGTCTGTGTGGGTTTCATAACTGGGTGAGCAGACATGTGTTGCATCTCCTGAGGAAAAGTTTTGCCACACAGCAAATGTTTTCAGTGAAACCCTTAGGGTTTCTTTCTTTTGCCTCTTCCACAAATCTTCAGACTGTCTTTTGTAGCCTGAGCTCTACCTTCAGAAGACAGCGATGAGCACAGAGCCTTTCAAATCCCTCTACGTGGGCATGACAATTGTTGGTGTCATTTTTCCTAACTTAGGTCACTTCAATTTGGACAGCACACCCATGGACCTGTTGACAAGGACAGTTCTAGAAAGGATTAACTGAACTGAGAATGTGAGCAGCACTTTCTCTCTTGGGGTAGGGACTCAGATGAAGGAAAAGTTGAAGAAAGGAAAAAGCCAGGCCCCTGCTTGGCACATGCCTTTTCTCCTTTTCCTGGCCACTGTGGCATGAACTGCTGTTTCCCATCACACCCTCCCTGGCATGATGAATGGACACCTCTAAATTCCCAGAACTGTGAGCTGAAATAAAATTGTCTCCCTGTTTTCGTCAGGCATGCTGGCTTTGGTTCATCTACCAATCCCCTGGGGCTAAGAAGAGTAGGCTATTTCTCTCTGGGCAGTCTGCAAAACCTTTCTCAAAAGTCAATACCTGAGAGGAAGAATTAAAAATGATTGTATGGAATAGGAGGTGAGATTTCCATCCAGGAAATTAAGCAACATCTGGACAGAGTTGAAGGATTTTTCAGAGGGACTGGGAAGGGGCCATTTTCCAGCATTACGTAAAAAGGTTTCTAGCAACCACGATTACTATTTTGCTGGTACGTTATGCAATTCCAAGATTACATCATGGATGGTAATAAATAAGAACATGAAGTATAGTCTTGTTTCTGAAAGCTGCTGAATGTATTTTAGTGACTTAATCCCAAACAAGACTAGCGCTTTGTGGGATTCTGTTGTAAATCCTGGGCCTCTCCAAGAAGCGATGCTCAGAGTAATAGCTGAACATCTTAGGATACTTCAGTTTTGTGTCACCTCCATCTTCTCCGCATGATTACAATGGCACAGAAGGCTGTGGAGACACAGCGCTCCCCTTGATGTGAACCTACAAGGAGCTGAGACATTCCACTGGTGCAAGCAAGCCACTTGGATAGGCTCTCTGGCAGTGCATGGGAAGTTTGACCTTGCCCTCTGCCCAGGAACAAAAGGGTGACAGGCACAACTGGTGCCCTGAAAATTGCTCTCAGCAGTTAGGAAACGTTGTGAAAACCTTAGGCTTAGCATCAGCCTAGCTGGGATCTAATAATATTACTGGTACGCCGTAACACTTAAGGGTGAAACTAATTTAGGTGATTGATCCTGTGATTCAAAGTTATAAACTTCTATGTAGTTTCAGTGTTACTCACTGTCTATGCAACAGCTGTAAATCTGTTCAGAGTCAGGAGTCAGAAAGGCTTCAGGAACTTGTCGAACCTGTGTTATTGTTCCAAGTCTAAAATCCAGATCCAGTTCAATCCACTGCCTCATTATTAGTCAAAATGTTAAAAGCAATTTTTAATGATATGGTTCGAATACAGTAATCCGCATAAACCGCCACGATCCCTACCTCCATTTCATATTCAGGATTGTACTGAGACTATAATCTGTACAGCCATGGAGGCGAAAGACTGACTGTAACAGACAAAATGCCAAATACTGGGGAGTAGTCGGTACTTTTAATTCCAGAATTCGTTGGTGGTGGTTGCAATGAATGAGCAACTGAAGAACCTGTAATTAAGCATGGGTTGTAAACACCAACTTAATTTTAACGTGTACCAATAACTTGAATCCCTTCTGTTATCCCACAGCACTTGAGGTAGCCAGTTACTTTTTAAAATTTAACATTACTTTCTGACGTAAGCGTTTGGACTCATCAATATGTCTGACTTTAAATAACTGGCAAACTTCTAAGAATGAAGAGAGGATATGCAAATGTACCTACTTGTCAGGAGGGAAAACTCCTCTGAGGAGCAGGCTTTCAGGAGGAACCAAACTACAGACCAGCAAGCACTGTCTGCGATTCCTTAATTCCTGTGAAACTTCCAAGAGGTCACTCAATCTACGTTCATTTCTTTCCTAGCTTATAGACCGTCATATGAGAACGGCCAGTCCTCAAATCACAGCTGTTGGATGTTTACATCAAGAGAAGCATGTCTGGGAAGACACTGCAAGCTTAAACCTGCCACCGATTAGAAAGATCATAATGTCAGAGGTGCCATTTACAGGATAGCAACCGCAGGGGTCAGCAAGGTTAAAAAAAGAAAAAAAAAACCTGCACTTAGAGT
>LOEQ01001172.1:323441-342006 GCA_001685075.1 Bramus lutescens | reverse complement strand
CCTCCCGGGTGTCCCCGGGGTGGGGGTTCGGTGGTTTGGGCAGGCTTTGCGACCGGGATGGCAAAAGGCCAGGCGAATGCCAGGCGTTGGGTGAGGAGTCCCGGAGCAAAAGTGGTAACAAAGGGTTCCTTGTTGAGGCTTTGGAGCCGGGGGGAGCGACACCTGTAAGTGCGCTCCAGGAAAGGAGGGAAAAGTTCCACTGGCCGAGTGCTCAGGCCCAGGAGGATCAATACTGTCAAGGTGACTGCAAGGAAGGGGTTTTCTGAAAGCCCACGGAGGGCGCTGCAAAGGTGTGCCAGCTGTCAGCCCGGCTTGACAGTTCCGGGAGCAGGCGGGGTGCTTGCCTCTGACTGGGGGTGTGTTTGTGCCTCTGGCCAATTGGTGATGCCAAAACCAAGCGCAAAGTCGCATTGGCAAACAGCTATACTTTTTTTTTAATCGTCACGTGTCTGAGGAGCGATTGGAGGGGAAGGGGATGTCACATGGTGAGTTAATATTAAATGAAGCATATCTGCCTGCCAAATATGCTAGAAATCACCCTGTTAAACGTTTGGGTAAACAGTAATGAGAACAGGTAGTCCTGCAAGGGCCGAGGAGAACTTGAGAGTAACCTTTGTCGTGGTAAACGGTCAAGCTAGTTGACCGTCCCAGTTGAAAACATCCCGACCTGCACCTTCTTTCCAAGTTTTTATTTTTCTATGTTAATCAGAATGTAGAAATGCCATAAACAGAGTATGGACATTCCAGAAATAGGAACATAAGGGAATCGTTGACTTTGTAAGCAATGAATAAGAGTCGTTCAATTTTATTTTCTTCCTGATTTAATAGTGAAGAAGTCATTTTTCCCTGGAACATGACAGGCGTTTCCTTAGGAGCAAGTCACAGCATGTTTATTCATCAGAGGTCTTGCGAGCATTGGCAATTGTCTAGAGGAAACGTGGAAGACTCTCAAGGCCACATGACTAATCTAACAGATATTTAAGTGTAATTCTTACGTAGAGGAAACATGCAGTGTCTGAATTCGTTTTTTTTTCCTCTAAATTTTGACCTTCTCCATGCTACTGTCCCTTTTGCTGTAGATCTCCACTTTTTTTTTTCTTTTGGCCTTGGTTTTTTCACTGTTTAGATCCTAGTGTGTATCCTTCCATATACCCTTTCAATGTGTTGCTAGGTCAAGCCTAGAACAAGACCTGGATACAGCTGGAGATTTGTGTAAGTTAATAAGTTAACTGCCTTTCACAAGACTTCAACTCTCACAAAGTAACGGAGAGTTGTGTTGGTGCCTTTGGTAATAGATTACTTCTCTAAAAAATACAAAATTAACAAAATGCACTTACGAATGCTTGGAATCATGATGTGCTTTGAAGTAAAATGGGTGAGTTCAGATAGCTCCTTGATGAAGAAATACACAAAGAGCTTCCTAGTGACAAGCCTAGAATATAGAATACCCCAGGTATTCTAGGGAATATTCAAGGTACACTTGAGACCTTGGAGGCTAAACTTTATGGGTTCTTTAGGAGTATGCGTATAATTTCTCAGTGAAACGTTTTACTGTTTCTAAAACTTATATATTTATTTATTTTTGAGTCAGATACTCTTTAGCCCATGCTGGTCTGGAACCTTATCTAGAGTTTGAATTCCTGTCTCTATCTCCCAAGTACTGAGATTACAGGCATACTCCAGCACACCTCACGGAAGAAAATATTTTAAAGAACCTTTGCCTTAACCTTCCAAACTTAAGACATCTGGAAAAGTGCACCAGTATATGAGCTATAATAATACCTAATAGCATCCTTTTAAAAATGAGTTCCTAGTGGCCTGCCTTCTTTTACTTACTTGTCTATTGGCATGTAATTCTAAATGCTTTTTATATTTGTTGGTTATTCCGTCTTTGGATTTTTCATATATATGTATATATATATACATATATACACACACACACCTTTAAAAAGGTTTAAATTGTAGAGAAATAAGAGTATTTAGGATGTGGCAGGGTGCGATTTTAATATAATTATTGGTTTTGAAGGTAGGTTTCTTACTGTAGAACTAATTATATTATGACTCAATAGCCTAATAGCTGGTGAGGCCTACTTAAAAGAGGTTCTCTGTTGTCTGTAATTTCCCAGGGTGCACGCTGTTGTAACAGGTTATTTGAAAGACAAATCAATGCAGCTACTATTTTACAAAGGGGACCAGAGGAAACCCTCTGTTCAAGTTCCTGAGCCAATTAGGAAAACCTGAAGTTTGAGGTGACTGTCCATTGTGCTCACTGATTTGAATAGTCTCCTGACCATGGTAAGATCTTAAAAGGAAAAAAAGAAAACCACAAACCTACGTTTTAACAAACCATCGGTGTTGAATCATTAGCTGAGAGCTATAGTTTAGATAGGGTTTTCTGATAGAGGTGCCTTGTTTGGAAACGACCCCCCCCCCAATAAAACAGAATTGGAGGTGGTACCGTTAATAGACGATGAGGGAAGATTAATGGAAGGGGTTGGCTGCGGGTAGAGAGTACTGTTGTAAAGTGAGCCTGGCTTTGTCTACTTCCTTTTGCTCCACTTCTCATGGTCTCCTGCTGTGGTACCTGGCCTGTCTGGTGCAGCCAGCAAGCCCTCACCCGATGGACAGATAGGGCTGCCTGCACTCAGGCTTCAGCCTTTACAGCTGGACCTAAACACAGCTCTTTTCTTCGCGAAGTACCTAGTCACAGGCATTATTTGATTGTGACTTAAGATGGACTCACAGTACAATATTTACAGTAAAATTGGCTGGTCTCCCTTTTCCAGCTCTCATTGTTCTTGTTATGTATTAGCACACTCGTAGCATTAATTTAGGAAAACAAAACATAGCCCCTTGGCTACTACTGCTTCTTTGAAACATTAATAATTGTGATATTGCATGTGTCAATAAAAGTTATGGTAGTTTAAGGGTTTTTTTTCCTCAGTGTTTTCATAGATTTAACTCACAGTTAGCATAGCATGGTGAAATACCTAGGAGAGATGGGAGCCACCTGCTTAAAAGTTGTGATTGCCTTGTGACCACCTGCTGGTCCTCAAGGGGTCTTTGCCCTAGTGACCACACCCAGTACCCTGGCTTCTGGCTCACCTCATTTTACTCTGGCTTCATCAATTTCTTAGTTTTCTTTCTCATTACTGTGTAAGTATCCACTCCACTGGTCATTGGCTGTCTGTCTTGTAGGCTTGGCTTTTTGACTTTGAAAAATGTTGCTGAGTTTAGACTTGACAGCTTCTGAATTTCAACAGCTTTGATTTTACTTTGAGATTAAATGTTTATTTTTCCCATGGGTTTGTTTGTCTTGAGATGAGCCCTGCTAAGTGGAGGCTGGCATCAAACTCTGGATCTTCCTGCATCAACCTCTTGGAAATTCTGCCTTCGTGTGTACTACGATACTAGGTTACAGTTTGCATGTTACTTACATGGTTTAAACACACACACACACACACACATGATTTTAAAGCAAAATTGCAAAAAGCAATTGATTTGAACACAGTTCTGGCACTAGTTCCAACAGACCAACCCAATACAGAATGTAATCAGAGTATTTGAGCCTTGCGGTTAGTTAATGGTTTAAGCTGTAAACAACAACTAGTTATGTTTTAACCAGCTCCCTGCTGAACGACTCAGCTGAGTTGTTTTCTATAAGCAGTGTGCTGTCATCTCCATAGTGAATGCTTTCAGACCCTGCTCTGATTGTAGGAGCTGTCCAGTTCTCAAATCTCTGCTCAAACTATAGCATTGTGAATTCATCTAAGTAATTTTCCTTGTGAATATTCATAGATGTCACACAATATGTATCCACATGTATGTTCGTTATCTGGCATCTATCATCTCTCTGTGTCTATTCTATAGGTTTTCATCGAGATGAAAGTGGGCTGGTTTAATTTGTACTGTGACATGAATATTATTATCACTTACTAGTTTTCTTGATTGTTGGTTGGTGTGTCTTTGAAGTGACAAGCACTGTTGAGACACTGGTTGGAGAGTTGAAAGGTTTTAGAGGTGAGGGTAGTAACCAAACATGATTTTCCTTTCTACTGTGGACAGATAGTGTTAGTAGTTAAAGTTTCTTGTGCTCAGTAATGGGTGCAAAATATTACATAGAGCATTCCAGAAAGAAACGGTTTGTAAATGTTAAGTCACATTTCTTTCTGAGTAGCATGATGACATATTATGCCATCTGGAGTTATTCTGACTTACCAACCCAGCAGGTGAGTTTATCTACACATGCTCTGTCTCTGCTGGCTACCATTGATCACTTGGTAGCCATCTTGGCTATCACATAAGCCGATAAAACACAATAGTGTTTTATGGTCAAGAAACCATTATTTGCTGGGTGTCTTAATGCTTGTTATTCCAGGACTGGGGAAGTTGAGGCAGGATGATTGTCATGAGTTTCTGCCAGCCATTCTGGCCTACAGAGTGAGACATGGTCAACAACAACAACAACAACAACAACAACAACAACAATAATAATAATAATAGTAAACCAGGAAGAAACACTCATTTTACTCAATAATGGTCCCAATAGTCCAGGATTTATGAATCTGAAGATTTAGATATGCCACAAATAAGTTAAGGGCTCTCTTGAATTGAAAGTACAGGCGATTTAAAAGAGACATTCCCTTCCCACAATCTTTATTATAGTAATGCCCTATGTTCTCGTCATTGGTACTAGCATCTGACCGTTCCTGCTTTATAAATTAAGCTCTCTGAGGTAGGGGTGTGTATAGGGAAATGTAGTATCGTGAGGGTTTAGAACCAGCTCCAGTTTCGGACATCCATGGGAGCCTTGGCACATGATCCCCACAAAGAAGAGTGTACTTATTCCCCTGGAGGAAAGGTATCCAAGCTTTGTGTCTCGGTCGGTACTCAGGACCATGGCGTTAATCACTGAGAATAGGCAGCATGATTGCTGACCTCAGCTTGAGACTTTATCTTTGGAATCATGTGCTTAGGCAGGCATTCTTTACTTGCCCAGATAAGCTTTTATTTATTTTTTTTTTCACTTTTGACTTTTCAAAATGTAAATGTCAGAGTTTTAGTTGACCTTGCTTTGAAGGATCTTACTGTTGTGATTCTGAGGCAAGTCTGGAATAGACAGGGGTTCACAGACTCACGTTTGACTTTCCTGGCTTCGTTGCAGTGGCGTTAATTGGAGGGCTGGGGACAATGAAGGAAAAACTTACTGCTTTCTTCTGCCTCTGTTCTTGGTTCTAAAGTTTGACTGTTTAATATTTACCCTAAAGTTTCAGCAGAAGAATCACCCAGGTAACTTCAAAACCAATGCCCGCGCTTCCTCACACACCTACCTGTTCTGGTTTGATTGGCTTGGTCTGGGCCAAGGGCATGGTGTTGGCTTTGAGTGATTGGTTGACATCAACAGCTGATGTTGGGAGGGGAGCACTGCTATTTTATTTTTTTAAAGAACTAAGCTTGATTTTGAGTTTCTAAAGATTCTATTCGCATTATGTATAGTATTCTTTACTTTTTAAATGGTTGCTTTTTTTTTTCTTTTGGTTTCTTGAGACAAGGTTTCTCTGTGTAAGCTTTGTCTGTCATGGAGCTAGCTAGATCCATCTGTCTCTGGCTCCCTAGTGCTGGGATTAAAGGCATGCACCATCACTGCCTGCCTGTCCTTTTTGAGAAAGTGTATTAACTTCATCTTATACTTGCTGAATTAACATCTATGATCACAGAACACCAGTAGACATGGGAATATTGGAAACAAGATCTGCTTCCAAAGCTGTGTCTTTCAACAGTTAGCATAACACACTGAGTTTACAACTGTGTCATTATTAGTTCTGGTGTTACGATTAATGACTCAAAGAGGTTTTTGTTTGTTTGTTTTGTTTTTGCAAGACAGGGTTTCTCTGTAGCTTTGGAGCTTATCCTGGAATTACCTCTTATAGACCAGGCTGGCCTTGAACTCACAGTGATCAGCCTCTCAAGTACTGGGATTAAAGGCGTGCACTACCACCTGGCTCAAAGTGGTTTTTATTTCACGTGGTCTCAAAGTTCATTCTCATAGTTCTTTTCAAAACAATATCTATATTTTATATATTTAAAAAATACTACACATTCCAATGATTATAAAAGTATGTACCATTGGAAAGGAGGCTAAATACTTGGGCTGTGTGTTGAAGCCCACAGTAAACTATTTTTGATAAATTATGTTTCCAGACTCACAGTAAAGCTTCTCCTAGTAAATGGCAATCCTTGGTTGTTTGACAAGGTGTTTATGTCTGTCATGTGGCTGTGAAGTGTATTTGCAGCAAAATTTCAAAAGTAAGAGAGCTTACCAAATGAGAAGCATGAAATTGTGTAGTAAAACAATACTGTTTCTCCCTCAAAAATCTTAATTTCCTCTGAGTGAGGTAAGCAGAAAACAGTAATGATTTTGTAGCATGTATTTACATAGCAGTGCTAACCAAGCATCAGTATACCCCACCCTACACTTGTTCCCTCCAAGACAGGGTTTCTCTGTGTAGCTCTGCTGTCCTGGAATTCACTCTGTAGACCAGGCTGGCCTCCAACTCAGAGATCCACCTGTCTCTGCCTCATAAGTGCTGGGATTAAAGGTGTACCACCACTGCCTAGCTTCTTATTAGGACTTTTTTTCATTTAATTTGTCAAATCCTCACTAGTTCTTATTTTTATATGAAACGATTTGGACGGGGGACACTGGGAAATTGGCTCCTGATTGTAACTACTTTGCTGAAGAAATTATCTGTACTGTGTAGGAAAAAAAGAAACATGATATTAGATACCATCAGTACTTTGGTGCCCACTTAACGTTTTGTTTGTTCTTAGAACTTAAGATACTATACCTACCGCATGGGTTTGTAGACTGTGGCCTGACAAATGGTGACCTATATATAGGTCAAGACAGGTCTCTCTTTTCATTTTTAAAATTACAGTAAACAATAACCACGGCATAACATTTACTGTCTTAGATGTCTGAATGTGTACGTTCAGTTGTATTAAGCATATTGTAGTCACCCCCCCATCTCCATATTCTGTTAAAGTTTATTTTTGTTAAGCAAGAGTGATCTGCTTCCCCCTTTCCGGGCTTCCAGCAACCATTCTTGTTTTTGCCTGTGATTTTGACCCTACTGACCGTCTCTCATAAGTGGGATCTGATGGTCTTTTGTGACCTGCTTGTTTCACATGGCTTCAGTGTTTGCATGTTGTATCATGTATGACCACTTCATCCCTTTGTGTTGGTCAGTAATATGTTTGTTTGTAAAGATTCAGTCATCCATCTGTGGATGCTTGCTTTCTTCCATATTTTAGTTACTGTGAGTAGTGATGTTATAAATGGGAGTGTACAATTAGCACTTACAGACCCCAGCTTTCAGCCTTTAGATAGGTGGTGAGAAGTGGAATTCGTGTCTCATACCGTCTGCCTCTCAGCCCTCTAGCCCTCTCTCCCTTCCAATCTCTCTCCTTTTCTCCTTCCTTCAAGATAGAACCTCACTATGTAGTCCAGATTAAGCTGGAACTCTAGATTTGCTTCAGCTTCCCAACATAGGTGTGTTGCTATCATGGCTGCAGTCTTTCAATGCCTTTTAATTGTTTGGAGACAGGGTCTTGCTCCATAGCTCTGGCTTCTTGAAACTTGCTATGCAGCCAGAGCTGTCATCTGCTTCCGTTTACTGGGTTTCCAAGCATGTGTTGCCACATCTACCTCTTTTTAATTTTTTGAGGAATTTTCATAGTGTTTTCTATAATAGTTATATCATTTTATATTCCGATTAACAGTAGATAAAGCTTCTAATTTCTTCACTTTCTCAACAAGTATAATTTTCTGGTCATGCCTCATGCCAATAGTAGCCAGCCTAGTGGTATGACAGTGTGTCTCATTCTGTGTTTGATTTATAATTTATACTGGTTAGTGACGTCATGTAGCTTTCAGTTATGTATCTTGGGAGAATTAGTCTGTTCAAGTAAAAAAATTCTTCTTTGATCCTAGGTATTTGGATATTAATTCCTTGTTCTCTTCCAGTGTTTTGGAGAAGCTGAACTGGCTGGCACCCATGGTTTCGCATACTGTGTTCACACTGCAGTTGAGCAGACCAGATTATGATCTTGTTGCCTGCAGAGCTGAAAACATGTGCACATTCAGATGCTCCTTGGAAAAGTTAGTTGATCCCCCCAGTCTCACCTATGAAGTGAAAACATGAAGTATTGATTTTTTTAATTGAAAAAAGTATTTACTTTTAAATACTGAACACAAATATCAGTTGGCTTTAAATGATTTATACATTCATAAAAGAAAATATATATCAGAGGTATTTTGCAGAATAGTAAATTGATTTTCCTTTTCAACTGAAGACTAGACTTGGCCTGTAGCAAATGGATTTGAATTTTAACATTTAGAGAATATTGGATTAATATTCATTATCTTATATTGGCTGGACTTTTAGACGCCTGTGCTAGGGAAAGCTTCACAAATAATGGCAGATGTGGTACGGTTTTCAGATATAAATGCCCAGGAACGAATGGACACGGTATCTAGTTTTTTTCTAATTTACTTTACATTTGTGTGTGTGTGTGTGTGTGTGTGTGTGTGTGTATGTGGAGTCAGGTTTGCCCCCACGCCCCCCACTGTGTGCAATTCTAGGAATCGAACTCAAAATGCTGAGCCATCTCACCAGCCCCTGTCTAGCATTTTTGACTCTGTACTTATTTTAGGAGTTAAGTCAAACTGTCTTTATAGTTTCCAGCAATTTTTTATTTTTGTTAAAGATATTTCTTAGCCTTGGGCTTTTCAGTGTTCCAACTTTAGTATGATAGCTATGAGACTTTTTTTATTTCATGACACTGCTTTGCTAAATTTTTTCCCCATCTGTTGTAATAAAAACAAACTCAAAGTATGGGAGAATGCAGTTTCCCAGGACTATTTATAAAGGGCCAAGGGGCTCCAGTTTTGCATACAAGCTCCCTATCTGAGGAATGCCTGCTTTGGAAAAGGCTCTTCAATGATTGGTTGGTCCTTAGGAAATGTGAGGCATGAGCTGGGGTTGCTGGTTTTTCACAGACTGAATTCACAATGCTGACCATCAATTTAAAGATTTAGGGATGGATTTCAAACATTTAGAAACTGGAAGTGAATTTTGAAGTATCTTCGAGAGTGCATTAAAGGGGGTGGTGGTCTCAGGTTTGAGACAGTAAAGAATGTAAAGACAGATCCATTTGTAGCAGTGAGTGGACTTTAGGTAGTGAATACCTCTTTTCAAGAACCAAAGTCGCTATGGCTTCCAGACAGTAAATTGTGTCTTGCTCTTCACTGTCATGTAGTAGGTGATATTTTGATTATTTCCATGTCTTTACATAATAGTATTTTGATTATTTCCATGTCTTTACATAATGGTATGCTTCCTCAGGAAGCAAACTCATAGGCGTGTTGTAGGAATGTGATAGGGGAAATGCTACTGAACTACATATTTGGATCAATTTCTCCATTTTGTTTATTGTATAGAAAATGTGGAGCCCCATGAAGCCTTTCACATGTGCGGCCTCCAGGCTGTGAGAATAAAGGTCCTGGCTGTGACCTGAGTCCCTCATTTGAATTTCCTATATTTACCCTGTATTGCTTTAAATAGGACCGTAATTCTGTATTGTTTTCAAAGTATGGGGTAAAATGACATGGTTATTTGTTATAATTTCCCCAGATTTGTAGAAAACATGTCATTTGGACATGATTAATTTAATAGAGTGATTATTTTAAAAGAATATTTATAAGAATTCCTTATTCAAGAAAATTTGATGTTTGGAAGAGATTTTAAGATATTATTGAACATGAACTTGAGTTATAATAGCTTGGGTTCATGATATGGCTGTGCATAATGACTGTGATCTTGTGTGTAGATCGACTTTAAAGTGCCAGCACTGATAAGTTTATCTTACTTATAGTGTGCTGGCACCATGGTGGAAAAACAGTGTTCCAGTGTGGTTAGTTTGAAAGTTTGATGCTAAGTTTCTTTTCGCTGTTGCTGTGAATAAATACCCTGATGAAAGCCATTTAGGGGAGAAGGGGTTCATTCTGGCTTAGGGCTCATGGATACAGCCCATCCGCGGTGGGAAAGTCAAGACCAAAGGAGCCGTCGTTTACAGCTGGAGAACAGAGAGCGACAAGCTCGCCCAGCTCCCTTTCTCACTTCTGCTCTGTGCAGGAGGTCAGTCTGTGGAATGGCACCACCCTCGTGGCACACCTCAGTTAGTCAAGATTATCCTTCAGGCATGCCCAGAGGTTCCTTTTCCAGGTGACTCAACAGTTTATCAAGCTGACAATTGAGATGACCCCTCACAAACACCAAGTAACTGACCGCCTTTGGGTGTGGCTGCTAAAGCCACCCCATTTCCGTTGATGACCTAATGCCATAGCTTCTGTCTGTATGACAAGATCTATTTCTAAGGAAGTAGTTAAGATCCTCAATCCTAGGTGAGGAATTTATGGCCAGTCCTGGAGGATTTCCATCTGTCTACTGTCTGCGTGCACACGAACGCATGCTATTATTTCTGCAGAAACAGAAGTCTGGAAGCACTAGATGAGCCCAGGGGGAGCAGTGGTGGTCAGAGCCAGGGTTTTAACAGCTGTCGCGACTGTATGTCAGTTCAAATAGTCTAGAAAAACAGGAAATTGAGCTGCTAATGGGAAAGTAACCGGGACCCTTCCATTCTGGGCTCACTGGAGATGCTGTGCTTCCCAGACCGATCAAATCAACAGTAGTCAGGGTAATTATGGGAACCACTGAGTTCACTTTCTCACTTGTGAAAAGGGATGGGAGTGATAGCAGAGTGAAATGTCTAAGAAGCAGCCTGGTGTCCCTGCCTTGTTATTTTGTGCCCAGTTGCCGCTTGCTGTCTAAGAGGATGACATCGGTGTTTTCTGTCCTTCGGCCACTCTCTCTGCTCTCTGTGACTCGGTGGATGGCTGCAAAATTTCTGAGCAAAGCCTGGCTTTGTCCAGTGCCTTTGTCCTAGCTCTTGATCCTTCCTATGTGTCATCCTATATACATCCTACATCCTAAGATGTGTCATTCTCCGTCTCCAGAGAGCAGTTAGATACTCTTGATTTTTTATCGTGCTTCAAGAGAGTGAAGCAGAAAGGAATGTCTATAGGGGAAAAGAGGTATGTTTAAAATGTTGATTTTTCTTTTTTGTGGGTTGTATGCTACCAGACTTTATCTCTATGTAAATGCTTACAATACAGTGCATGAATGCATGCTTCTGTGTATGCACATGTGTATGCTGGTGCATGTACACATGTGCTTATGTGGAAAAGCCAGAGATTGACCATGGGTGTATTGCTCTATTGCTCTCTCCACGGTTTTTTTTTTTTGGCAACGTCTTCCTCCCTGAGCCCAGAGCTCAGAGCTCACCAGTTGGCCAGAGTGCTGACCACAGAGCTCTGGTCCAGCACTAGGGTTACAGATGTCTATTGTACCACATCATGCCCAGCTTATATCGTGCTGGAGATCTGAGCTTAGCCCTTCGTGTTTGTGTGGCAGGCACTTCCTCCCTGACCCGTCCCGCAGCCCCCCCTTTTCTGTTTTCTCTCTTTTGTAGATTTGCTTTTGCTGTGATAGTGTCTTCCCTATGAAGTGTTTTTCCAACTAGGAAAGTGTGCATCATTTCACAGAAAAATAGTTAACTCAGGTGATCTGAAAGGAAATACACTCACTTTCCCCTTAACATCCTATTCGGGACAAATTTTCTCTCTCCAGTGTATTTCCACCTCTAGTTCACTGTCCTTTTCCATATTTTCTTTTTGAAATGCAGTCTGCTTTGGAAGGTGCACTGTTCAGAAGGGATTCTCACCTTCCAAATACTCTGTTACATGTTTTGTCAAACTGTATAAGGACTCCATTCATACAGAATGCTAAAAAAAAAAAATGCAGCCCTGGGATTTGTTAAGTCTGAGAATGCATTTCCAGCATTTAAAAGAAATGGTTTTAAATTTATTTAGAGAAGTTTTTAGGATTTTGAAGTCAAATTCATGATTTCAGGTACATTTTTGAGGTGCAGTGTTTTGGGATTTGCATTTTTACAGATGGAGTAGGCTGCTAGCTTGAATTGATGGTGCTGCTAAAAGTTTTGGGGATTATTAGTAATAGCCTTTGATAACACAAATCCATTCTCCTCTCTCTCTCTCTCTCTCTCTCTCTCTCTCGCTCTCTCTCTCTCTTTCTCACTCTCTCTCTCTCTTTTTTGGTGTGTTCCTCTGTCCATTAAGCACATTAGAAGTTAAAATTGGCCAGCTGTAGCAGCTCATGCCTGTCATCCCAGAAGTAAGGAAGGTTGAGGCAAGAGGATTTTTGTAAGCTCAAATTGAGCTGTATGTGTAGTTTGAGGTCTACCTGTTGTTCTGAGCAAGAGCTTCTCTCCAAGTCAGAGAAAGACAAAGACAGAAAGGGGAGAAGAGGCCAGTCGTCAACAGTGGGGTATTTGAAAATCGAATTTGGTGATTCATTGGTTCTTTATAATGACTCTGTCAGCTAAGTGGCATAGAGACCATAGTTCTGGAATCCCACAATATTTGAGCTGGTTTGGATGCAAAGGTGAAGTAAATCACTGATAGTAAAGGTTTGGGCCCCTACAAAGGGAAAAATACCAGAAGGCCTTTTGTTTCACAGACAGGGACCAAGTGGTGAGCATGTCATAACTTCCAATCTGTCCATTTTTATTCTGTGCTTCGAGAGATTTCCTATCAAGGAAGCAATTTGTGAAAGTTCCGGCACTTTGTGGATCTCCTGTCCTTAGAGGCGGCTGGAATGTTTTATGCATTGGCGCAAAGGGCCCAGCCCTCTGTTGATTCTAGCGTTATTCATCATGCAGTGAGATTCGGGTGGTGGGCGAGGAACGTGTCCCTGTTTAGTCAGCACAGAGCTGCTGCGCCATTGTGGCTCCAGGGCATTTTCTGGGAATAAGGCACAGACTCGCAGGCTCCAGCAGATCCTCTCAGGGACGTGTAAGGAGGACAAAGGTAGTGTTGCTTGGGAGTCCAGAAGGGGAGGTCAAACAGTGTAATGCTGCCATGGAAAAGCTATTTTGGGTGATGCATGCATTTGAATCTCAGGATTTTAAAGGTATAAAATCATGTTTATTTTCAAAATTGTGAATGTTTTGAAATTTGTGGTAACAATTCTATATACAATTTGATTTTTTAAAATTTGTGTATCAATTGTGTGTATTATTTTCTTTCCTTTAACCCTTTGTAATTGGCTAACATTTTCACACTGTTTCCCTCAGAAACCGATTTCAGGGAGTTTTAAAGGGGAGAATTGTCTTTTATTCTACTTAGGTTAGGTGAGAATGTGTCTTTTGCTAAATGCAAATGTCAGTCAGGATGATCAAACTTGTACTTGGGATGTAGATGAAAACAAGGAACCAACAGCCAAGATCATATATCCAGAGAGTTGATAAATCAAAGACAACAGCTTCTGATGGTGGAAGAACATTTGCTTGGGCTGATGCTGGCTGGCCTTGTCACTAAACAAGCAATTCTGAGGGCTTTGATCTATGGCCCTGTTGTGAAACACTCAAGTGATCTTAGATTATTTGCAATGTTTTAGGCACAAGATTGTATAGAACCTCTTCAAGAGCAACTTACGTAACTCGGGGGAACATAGCTTGGTTCAAACCTGAAATGTCTCCCAGAGGCTCATGTTTGGGGAACTTGACTCCCAGCTGGTAGCACTCTTTTGGAAGGATGTTTTGGGCCTAGGCTAGCTGAGGTGTGGGTCACAGGGGCTGGCCTTTGAGGGCTGACGGTAGCCTGGTGCTACTTCAGGTTCTAGCTCTTGTTTCATGGTCCTTTCAAAACTGGTGCCTCGGTACAGGGTCTAGCTGCCCAGAAATCCCCCTGGCTTCTTCGTCCTACCAGGGATAGGAAAAGCCATGAGCCACAATGAGCTTCTCCCTCACAAACTGCCTCTGTCAGTATTTTGTCACTTGAGAAACATGGTATGGCAGCAGGGCGCTCTAATCTGTAGTCAAATTGGCAATTACGCCAGTGAAGGTGACTGCACTGTGTACATGGGTTGTATTATTATCTGGTTCTTGTTTTCCCAGTAGGCGGTATATGTAGATGACATGGAATGACATAAAACAGTGAGTATGCTCTTTTGAGCCCCTTCGTGACGGCCATGTAGATTCCCCCTCCCAGGTGATAGGTATTAATATCAACACCCTTTGTGGGACAGACTGGCTCTTACCTATAATCCCAGCACATGGGAGGTTGTGGCAGAGGATTACAGTGAATCAGATTAAGATCAGCTTGTGTAAGAGTGAGACTGTCTCAGAAGCAACAGTAAGACAACTTTGAACAAGCATAAGCAAAAATGATCACAAATCAAAGCACACTTGCAACAACAAAATGAACATTTCCTGCCCCCCTGCCCCCAGCCATACCCAGGCCTCATGCATGATCTTGCCGAGCTCTACTTTTACTGTTTCCTTGGGATCCTGATAGGAGACTGTATTTTTTTTTCTAACTAACTGTTACATTTATTTTTTCCCTTATTTTAAATATTGATTTTATTGAACTATACATTTTTCTCTGCTCTCCTCCCTCCCTCTCCCCTCCCCTTCAACCATCTCCCATTACTCAGGAGATCTTGTAGAAGACTGTAATTTAAAATTTTTTCTCCTGGCTGCGGTGGCACATGCCTTTAATCCCTAAACTTGGGAGGCAGAGGCAGGCAGATCTTTGTGAGTTCGAGACCAGCCTAGTCTACAAGAGCTAGTTCCAGGACAGGCCCCAAAGCTACAGAGAAACCCTGTCTTGAAAAACCAAAAAAAAATTTTTTTCCCCTCAGGTCCACACAAGAAACATAATTTAAATAGTAAGCAACACAGTGGTTAATAGATTCTGGTGCTAGCATACTAACAAAGTTGTCTTTAAAAATTATTTTTATGTTTTAAGTGTGTGTGTGTGTGTGTTTATGTTTACATCTGAGTCCAGGTGCCCTCAGAGAATGTGGGATCTCCTGGAGCCAGAGTTACAGGTCGTTTATGAGCCGTCTTGATGTAGCTTCCTGGGAATCAAACGTGGGCCCTCTGTCAGTGCTATAGGCGCTCTTAACCACGGAGTCCTCTCTCCAGTCCTAATAAAGTTGTCTTCTGACTGAAATAATATTTTAAAGTGAATGAGATGTAAAATTTCGGTCAGTTAAATAGCATGAAGATCTTGTTTCATGGTCACATAGCCTCTTCTCAGATAATCAAGAACCTTGCGCCTTGCGTGTGAAGCAGTGTGTCTCCTTAGATCACGAGCAAACGTGTGCTTGCGTGTTGTTTTCCTTACCCGGTAACGCTGGTTTGTACCTTGCTTTAAACTTGGTAGACCTTAGCAATTGTTCCTTTTCTTTATAAAGCCCCCCCCTTTTATCTTCCTGTTAGCAGGTATTAGGTTTGCTTCTCCCAGCACACCCTGCCTTTCGCTACTACGTGATCATGATAGTACTTTTATGTCTACTGTGTGATAGGAAAAAGAAAGGCTGAGGCCGTGTTCTTGGCTGCGGCTTTTGCGTAAATGTCAGATTTTCATGTCATTTCATGGGAATTCCTTTTATTTGTGGAGCTTTTAGATGGGGAATTCCTTTTATTTGTGGAGCTTTTAGATGGGGAATTCCTTTTATTTGTGGAGCTTTTAGATGGGAATTACTTGAATTTGTGGAGACTTGTGTCATAAGTGGATGCTAGGGAGGGAAGCAAAAGAGCTGCTTCTCTAGCAAAGTAGGAGAAACTCTGCTGCGCTGTCCAGCTGCAGTGCGTAGAGTACTAACCTACTTCTGTAAGCATGGACGGCAGGCTGTTGCTGAGATGCCGTCAAGTGCAGTACGTAAAATCACTGGTGTAGATTTTCCATCATTCTTGAGATTCTGTGTTAGCTTTGTGGTCCCTGTGGTCCATACTCAGTCTGAGATCAGATGAAAGATACTCATTAAAAAGTGAAAATTCCTAGTGCTGTTGCTTCCATTTTATATTTATGGTACAAAATTAACAGGTTTAGTATTCCTGCATGAGTCAGGACAGGAAAGGAGCGTTTGATTTGTAAGTCAGGTTAGGAGGTCTGAAATTGAAGAAGGCAGGAGTAACTAATCATTCTTTCTTGTGTCAAGGCTGGAAAATCCAAACTGTCAGTGGCCTTGGCATTTTGGGGCAGGATGCCTGTTAGCAGAGGAATAAGCCTGTTGACACAAACAACAGTGGATTGAAACATAAGATAGAATTGTGAATGGTCTATTTGTTCCGGCCCTAGAAAGAACAGACAAAATTGGGAGATGTTAGGAAGGCAAGAAATTAAATTGTGTCAGGCATGGAGGTGCAGGCCTACGTCTAAAGCATTCTTTGTGATCCAGAACTCTGAGGACCCTGGCAGGAGGATCTGAAGATTCAGGTCACTCTGGACTACATAATGAGGTTCTATCTCAAATAACAAACCCATAACAACTTCATCTCCCCAGATGGCCAAATGAATACCTCCATAGCACAACCCTGCTCATTGACAGTTCTGAGGAGTCTTTTCTCCCTAGATTTAAGTGCTGCTGGATTTTTTTTTTAACCAAAATGGGTGTAAAACTACAAACATAGAAACACATTCATCTGTAGTTTTTTCTTCCTTTTTTTTCCCCTAAGGATATTTTGGCAATGCATCGGCATTTTGTAGCCTCCTAAAATAAGATGAACTCCTAAGCCAGAATTTATCTTCACAATCAACAACAGCAAAACAATAAAACCTTTGAGGGAAAGGTAGGGCGGAAGGGGAGGTGTTGACAGGCATGGGTATGAGGGTGTATGTGGGGGAGGCCAGAGTAATCTGGATGCATTATATACATGGATGGAATTTTCAGTGAACACATTTAATTAATTCAAAACAAAACAAAAAGCCCCTTGTGAAATGATAACCTATGGACAGGTCATCCTGCAGTCCTTGGTGCATTTAAAAATGAGTCACATTCCCTTCATTCAGAGCTGCAGCCTACTGACATTTGGCTGGGGGAAGGAACCAGCACACTTGGCTCTCTGGCATTTTAACAGCATTGGTTTGGGTTTCAGACAAAACTGGTCCATCCAGAAGTCATCAGGCACTTGGCAGGCTGCTGTCGTAGGGTGAGCTTGGGTAGAAGAGCTGGCACTGGGTCTCTCTGCATTGTTGCTGGCCGACTCCGGCACTGTGTGNCCCCCCCCTCCATCGTAGAAAAGTCTAGACCACGGAATCAAACTGTGGAAATAATAGCGTGTACCAGGCATGTGATATGTTTGAGAAATTTCAAATAGCTGTCCACATTATTAGAAAGCAGCCCATTGTAATGTTGCCATCATTACTGGAACTAACAGGAAGCCAAGGAGGGGCAAGGATGCCTACTTTCCATTTTGCTTTCCCAGGAAGGAGAGGATGGGATTTGGCGAAGCTTCCCAAATCCACTGTGAAAAATCCGCGCTGGGTTCATGGTGCTTGCTTTTGGCCTGCACTAATCTTGATGACATCACCTGCTTTTTCCAGGGAAGAAAGTACTAGCAGAGTGTCTATGAGATTGCCTCAGTGGCATCTGTATCTGAGCATAGTAAGAGCTTGACACCCTTGTGGCTCCCGGTCAAACACTGAAGAGAGCATTCTTTTATAAACGGACTCCTGCCTCTCCTAAACAAGAAATCAAGGCATGGTGCTCTGCAAATGCTGGGAAGTTGTGCCTCTGTCTAGAAGCCAACTTCAGTTACTGGTAATCACAAAAGCCCCTGCGACTCCTGCATCTTTGACCCCTAAGGTGACTGCGGCGCGCTGTTTAGTGTTGGAGGGGAGCATGCACCATGCTTGTCTCGAGGCATTAAAGCCATAACTCTTGCTGCGCTCTGGATTGAAAACCTTAATTGTGCCAGGTGTGGCGGTGCACCCCTGTCATCCTGGCTCCGGAGTAGCTTGAGTACAAGCTTGAATTGAAGGGCAAGTCTGGGCAATTTAGCAGCGACCCCGTCTGAGGCGTAAAGGTGCTGGATGACATGTATACATGAGGCCCTAGGTTTTACTGGACTGCAGAGTCTTTATTGGGACAAATATGGCTAAATAGGGGCCCTAGTTTCCTTTCCGTTGCTGTCTCTCTTACTGAAAGCATCTTAGGGAGGAAGGGGTTTATTGGCTTCTGCTTCCAGGTCACAGCTTGTTTCTGAGGAAGTGAACCCCAGCAGGAACTGAGGAATGGGGGAGAATGTTGCTGACGGGCTTTCCAGGCCTGAACTCTGCTAGTTTTGTGATTTGGCTTGGGACCACAGGCCTACAGATAGTGCTGTCACCGTGGGCTGGACCTTCCCACATCACTTGAGAGAGTCCCCCATGGACAATGTCCACAGACCCATCTGATCTAGGCAAATAGGAGCCTGAAAGGCTTCTCAATTTTTAGCCTCCTTGTAGTGAAAGGGGAGTGGCAGGCTGGCCTGCTTTTTGTCCGCTCGGCTCCCGCACGGCTAGCTTAGTCCTGGAAATAATAACACACAAATTGTATTCATTTACGCACTGCCTGGCCCATTATATCTAGCCTCT
>LOEQ01001172.1:304250-315028 GCA_001685075.1 Bramus lutescens | reverse complement strand
AGCCAAATGCACCAGAAACCACTCCCCTGCCATCAGGAACTCCTGAGGGTCTCGAGCTCAGAGCAGCTGCAAGCATAACATGTTGTTTACACTAAATTCAGGATCAGGGCTTCACAGCTCCCAACATGTGGTAACCTTTATTTCAGAGTTATGTGTTGCTGAGTTGATGTCCACTGAGACTATCTAGTAGATGCAGTAAGTACCGCATTGGCTGTAAAAGGAAAGATCTTTCTTACTTTTCAAGAGTGTGGTGTTGTGGTGTGGGGCAACAAACCAGCTATTTCTGGTTTAAACAATGTCAGTGACGATTTTCACAAATGGAACAATACAGGGGATAGTACAAAATACTGTGGGCTTTGTTTTATATATTGAAGACTAAACTGTAAGATTTTTTTATTTTAAAAAGCAGCCATTTTACTGTGTTAGCTTTCGCATGTGCTTGAGTGCTTTCAATGTCTAGGAGCCTTTACCCTAGAAAGCTGAACTCAATAGGAAGAAGTAAATAATATAGCCAGCAGCTGAAGGGGACTCAGCATAAAGTTCAAGTCTTTCCCCAAGATTGTGCTAACAGAGTCCATGCTTAGGTCTCATCGGGTTTATTTAACACTGGCTTTATTTGTTCTAGCATGCATAGGCTTGACTTTAAAGTCAAGGGCAGGTGTTCGTAGTGGTGATTTTGAGAAGTGCACGTAGACTGTTAGCAGCAAGCAAGGGATGGTGTTTCTGGAAAAGGGGGTGAGGACGCTAGTCCAAGAATCCCAAGCTAACTCCAAAAGAGTCCAGTTATATTTCTTTATTCTAAGAGGCAAACTCACGGAACAGGAACGAGAAGTCCAACCTCAGGTGTGTAATGCGGGAACCAGAGAGAGAGAACGCGGCAAGCCCTGGGTGGTTTTTCTGTGGGTACCCGTATCCAAAAGTTCGCACCCTAACCTGGTCCAGCCTCTTAAAGGTTTTTGGCTGAAGGAGGTTCCTCATCAGCGATGGCTGGAAGACAGTGGTAGAAATCCTATCAGACCTAAAGTCAGGAACCACACAGACCTCACTCTGATGGCCTCTATTCACTAGGATGTCCCCAAGCTGGTCTATGGCTATCACATACACAGCGTTAAAATGCTATTTACTAAATTAAAAGAGACTAGAAGGCATCAGACTAAAGTAAAACGTGCTTAGTGTACTTAAGAAGATTGTGAAGCTAATTATAGGCCATCCCAGAGGGAAACCTTAGTTTATTTCCACAGATACAAATTCTTCTCTCCAAAGATATTATTTAAAATAAAGTTTAAATAAAAATAAATCAATGGCTTGGAAATAGTGACCAGATTTGTCTAAACATTTAGAGTTGCAAAAAAGAAGTCAAAATGAGTAGTTATGAGAATAGAATCCCAGTAATAGTAACAGTTCCTGCTTGGAAGCCAGAATATGTGTGATTTTCATTTTGGAGGTTAAAGATGAGAGAACATGAACTAAGAAATTCAGCCCATTTTGTTGAACAAAGCCGACAAGAAGATGGTAGTGTATATGAAGAGGGGAGTATAGGCTGGGAGCCATTCATCTCGGGGGGAAGAAAGGAATTCAGAGAAGAATGAAATAGACTTGTTAGCTGGGTGTCAAGGTGTGAGAAAGCTATTTCTGCCAGGCATGGAGCCCAGGCTCCAGTCGAGTGCAAGAGATGGTGAGCTCCTGGCCAGCCTGAGCTATGTAAAATGTTTCAAAATGAAAGCAAAATGAAACAAACAAACAACAACAACAAAACACTAGATAAACGTGCTAAGGGGGTGGGGTGTTAAGTTAGACTTTCTAGATAAAAGGATATTCAAACAAAACATTAAATGATGCATCAGCTGTTGGTTCAACCATAGAAAATTGATGTGAGGAAAGTTTATTGTGGGGCAGTGGTGGCGCACGCCTTTAATCCCAGCACTCAGGAGGCAGAGGCAAGGGGATCTCTGAATTGGAGGCCAGCCTGGACTACAGAGTGAGTTCCAGGACGGCCAGGGGCTACAAAGAGAAGCCCTTTCTTGAAAAACCAAGCCAATCAACCAACCAAACAGAAAGCAGTTGATTGATGGTGCTTCAAAAGGCTCTGGAGTAAGCGTACATTTCTCCTGGCATGTTGCAAGGAAGTTGCACAAATTAAAGAAACCACCCTTTTTCATGAGGATAGTGTGAAAACCCTAAATAAGTTACTCGTGGTAAGTAAGATTATTAGAGGAATTCATTAATTGTTTAGTAAATGACTGTTTAAATCCCATGTTAATCAAATGAAAGATGTTGTGCATGGTTTCTTATCACTTATCTCCTATGTAATAAAATACCCTAGACTTCTCTGAAATGCCTCTAGCCTGCTGTTTCTCCCATTTCCAATAAGTGTTGAAATCATTTCAATGCCCGAGCTTATGTTCTGAGTCAGTTTAGGCCTTTGGCAATAGGGTTATCTGAACCTGTGCCCTATTCCAGCTCGGCTCCTCCTGTGCACAAGGCTTCCTCTTTCACCTATGCCTAAGAGGACGTTTTTTGCCCAGGGCTGTGCATTTTTCATGCTCTGGGAATGTTGAGCTGTCTGCAGTCCTTTCTTGCTCCCTGAGGTCTGCCCTTTGGGGCCTGCTTTCAAGTCTGCTGGGGCTCAACCATCACTCTTCTTTGGTTTTAATTGGGGCAGAGTTCAAGAATGTCTGGCGCTTTAGCTCCCTGACTGTCCTCATGTGGGTCCCATTATGATTAGATTAATTGACACTGTGTTTTATGAGAAAATAGACCGAAGATAAAGAATTGTCTGCCATGGTAATCGAGAAAAGACAGCACGATTATGAGCCTGTTTACATTAGGTGATTATAGCTGATGTTAGTTTAGTTTGCCATCTTAAAAAAAAGCCTTTTATGATTGTTGTCATGCTTTAAAAACACTCAGGTGTTATTGCTGATAGCACCTCCATTGAAAAGGCAAGGCATGCAGTAACAAAATACTTAACAGGAACATTACCTTCTAATTTTGTCTCAAAGTTTTCGCTAACTTATTTTTTGACGTGGGGTGGAGGAACTGCACTGTGATGAGATTGTAAGGACTTGATTAGGGTCTTTAGTTCCTGTCTGGAAGGGAGTGTGTGTGATCACACTAAATTAGGAATAACCTGGGTTGTAGGGTGAGCTGGTTAATACTTGGGAGGCAGAGGCAGAGGAATCAGGAATTCAAGGTAACCTTGTATATATGCAAGTTTGAGGCTAGCCTGTACTACATGAAATCCTGAACCAGAAAATAAATAAGACTAAACAAACAAAATATTCCCAACTCATGGACAGGTATATTCATCTTTCATCCAGCTACCAATTTAGCACTGATGTTACTGCCTCATTATTACTTGCTTTGAACAATTTTTGTTCATGTCTTCTTTGCAAGTAAACTTGTCTGCCTTTGTCCCTTTCTAATGTTATTCTAAGCTTTTAGCAATAAATGAAATTGAATGTTTCTTAGAAAGTCAGGTAGACTTTAAAAATTTAGATAACCAAAATTATGGTTTTAAAATGACAAAACCTTTATTTTGTCTTGTGTGTATTTTCAGACAGGGTCCCTTTATTATATAGCCCTGGTTGTCTTGGCATCAAACTCAAAGAGATCCACCTGCCTCTGCCTCCCGAGTGCTGAAATAAAAGGTGTGTGCCATCGCATCTGGCTAAAACCTGTTAGTTTTAAACTATTTGGAGTTCCATTTTAATTGCCGTGGTCTCCTATAGCTTGCAGAAGTGAAGGTATATGTGTTTTGACTTCAGCCAACGCTGACCAGTAAACTTAGTGAGCTTTGAGCTTCAGCGCTTACAGAATGGCTCTGTGCATGACACCTGTGTTTTGGCTGACTTTGTAATTCCCATGTTCCTATGGTGAGATAGATGGACAAAACAGGAGAGTCACTAGACTTTGTGGGTCAGCTAGCCTGGCAAGTGGAGCGCTGAACAGCAGAGAGAATCCCGCTCCAACAAGGTAAACTCCAAGCACAGAAACCCGAGGTACTCTGACCTGCACATAGGTGCATTGACATACACACAAACACAGGCACACATACTACACACATCATACACACGGTACATGGACACATTTCAAGAAAGCAATGGCTTGGTTCTAATGACTAGATGTATCTTTAGGACTTTGGATTATATCCAGCCCATTTTCACTTTTAGAGCATACCTTTTCCTCTAGAAAAATACAGTACTCACAGTGCCCAGTAGCAGTGAACGTACTATCTAAGGTCCTTCTCCTGTTAAGGATGTTTCGATTTTAGGGACAGGAATAAGCAGGAGACCATGGGGCAATCTCTACAATCTTTATATCTATAAAAGACTTAATTTTCAGATAGTCAACACAATGCACAGACTTCTTGGTTGCAGAGTTACAGGTATTTCAGGTCATGCATAGGGTTTTGTAAATCCCACCACCATCATGGTGTACCATGGTCACATCTGCAGAAAAATATTTGTGTTCCTTTATAGTCAGAACTTTGCCCCCACATAACACCTAGTGAGTCCAGTTCTAGGTTGTTGCTATGATTGACTTTTAAAGTATTTCTTCAAAACATCAGATCTCTTTCTCTTCCTCTTTCTCTTTTTATTTCATCCTTCTCCAAGCCCCATGAGAGACTTCTCACTTAAGCCATTGAGTTCCAGTTTCTTCTCGTAGTGGTGAATTCCTTTGCTGTTCAGTCTAGTAGCTCATATTCTAGATTACTCATTTATTCATTGAATACACTGGGGATGGTTTGCAGCTTTTGATCATTACAACTAGATCATTCATGTAACAGATTTTGCGTGTGTGTGTGTGTCACTCAGTTTTCATTTCTTCCATGGAACCACCTAGAAGTACATATTATGTAATTATGCTGAATTACATAGTTAAATATATGATGACTTTTATAAGACATTCCCAAACCACTTTTCAGGATGGTTTTACATTTTACTATACTGCATGATATTTTATTTGCTTTGCAAACTCACCAAAAAACGGTGTTGTTCATGTTTATTTTTAGCTAGTTTAGCAAGTTGTAGTATTTTTTCTTGTTTATTTTTACAGCAACTTTATTATTTATTAATATTATTTATGAAGTTTTAATTTTGGATTTCACATTAAATTAATAATGGAGGCCTGTATCTCTATGCTTTAGGATTTGACGAGATTGTTAAATATATAGGTGGATTGAGGAAGTGTTGCTATCTTTACTGTGCTGGACCTTCTGATCCATATATATGATAGTTCTCCTCATTGAGTGGGGTCCTCTTTGGTATCTACTGCCTTGTTATTTAAGCTTCAGAATCCAGATCCTCAAGACACTTGTTAAGAGTTAGTTAACAAGGTTTTGAAGTTGGTACTGTGACTTTTGGCTTTTGCTCAAGAAAAACATTGGGCAGCTTCTTCCTGGGTGCCGGGCCCCTCCTTGTCACCTTGGTCCCTTTTCAGCTTCTGCTGCAGCTTAGCTTTGAGTCCAGCAGGGTAATTGGAGGGGCGATAATTGAATCAGGTGCTCCCGTTCTGTTACTCCAGTTTACTCAGATTTCTCATATTGTTCTTTCATGTGGTGTGTCTGTATTGGAGAAACCAAAGAGAGTATATTCGCTCATTTCATGTGAAGCCAGAGCCTGAACCAGTGTCTTTTGATGACTTAAATAGTTTTGAAAACATTAAAACATTTGTTTCTGTAAGCAAGCATTCAACCTCTATATTGAGATCTTGTAACAGTTTTCTCTTGTTTTCCTGACAAGAGAATTATAATGCAATTCTTTTCCCAGCCTGATGCCTCAGTTATTATTTACAGTGAAAGTATTTATTAGGAAGATTGTTTTTGGCTGGAATAGTTGTAATTAAGTGCATTGTTTTCTTAAAGAAATCTTGGAATTGTATCTGAACAACTAGTTTTGAGTTCTCTACAAACTTCCTACTTGAATTCTAGTGAAATGAAAAAAAGTTTTCTTGTGTGTGAGAAATTTGATATTATATAATTTAAAATTGTAAAGTAAAAATGCAGTGAAAGTGTAATTTTTCAAAAGGACTGGAGAAATGGTGTCACCAAGACCTACCTGAGTTTGAACCTCAAGACCCACACAGTGGAAGGAGAGAACCAACTCCTGAGGGCTGTCCCCTGATCTACACATACCCACGTACACATACAGCACACTGAAATTTAAATATAATTAAATGTTTTCTAATATACATGAAGAGACATAAAAGAGCTTTTAGGAAGGCAGCTCTCCTCTAATGTTTGCGAAGTCTGTGACTTATAACTGCTTTAAAATGGTCAACCTCTCTATCCAGAAACCCTGCAGTGAGGGCACTAAGGACCTTGATGTTGAAATTGGGTAAATACATTTCATTCTACATTTGCTGGCCACTCTTGTGTCTCAGGTTTGTTTAGGTATACCACCTGCAAGCCAGCATGGAGTTCTGATTCAGTCTGCAGTAACTGACATTCTCAGTGGGTGTTTTACGTTGTCTGTTGCCTTGCATGGAGATCCAGGGATGGAGCTGCATCGTTTGGGTTTCATTCAGGGTAGCTCTGAAACTGAACATTTGTAGCAATATCTGTCAGGGCTGTCCCATTTCTTATATGGGGATATCTAAGCAAAGGGTAATTTGGTGTTTGAGATAAAGGAGGGCTAGCTGATGTGCTTTTACAAAAGAGGGTCAAAGTGTTCTTGTCTTTTTTTTTTTCTTAGAAGAAAACTATATCATAGCCCCCAAAGTTGTAATCAGTACTTTCTGAAGGACTGACTGACATTTCTGTTTTGCCTTATCTTGATGAAGGCTAGGAGTCATGGGCATCATGTGGCTGTGGTAAAATGGGAGTGGAGACATTGAAGTCAGGAAGATCTGTTTGGATCTCAGACTTTTGTCACTGACAAGTGCTTAAAACCTTCCCTGTTTTTCTAGAAGAATCAATTGATTTTATTGGTTCATAGGAATATTTGGTGATTCCAGCCAGAACATTTGGAAAAATAACTCCAAACTATGCCTAGCACATAGTTGTACAATTATATAGAGATAACACCTTCACAAGGGGTATCTACTGGTCCGATAGTGGCAGGACTGTGGAGGGGGGTAACCAGCTGCTTTGTGATTGTCTTTGAGGCTGTCTCTACATGAGGCATTCTGTGTTGGGTGCTGGCAACTTGGTCAAGCCTGTGGTGGGGGAGGTCATAGGCCCTAGGAAGGAATCCATTACTTAGGTTGTGCTAAATGGACATATAGCCAAACTGCCTTCTAAGTATTCATGCTGATACCCATAAGACCAGTGTCGCTCTCAGTTTGAATCAAGGAAGCTTCTTAGAAAGAAAGAAAGAAAGAAAGAAAGAAAGAAAGAAAGAAAGAATATTTTTTTTTTTTGCCATAGATAGTGGTTAAAACAGAGACCCACAGATGGTCAGTGTTGAGAATATGTGACTATTGAGTGTTCAGTCCCGAAGGGGATGTCTACGCGACTTCTTTCCAAGATCCAGGAAATGTCTCAGAAGAGAGAGAGTGGAATAATTTTATGACCCAGAGGGTAGGGAGGAACACAGTACAATGCTGTCTTCTGCACATGACACTGTTGTGGCCATTATAAACACATGGCAGCTATGGCTGCCTGCACAGCGCTTGCACTCAAAGGAGATAGGAGAAGTAGAAGAGCTATCAGGGTCAGCAGAAGTGACAGTGGAATAAATAATGGAAACGGGAGTAAATATGATTTTAGCACAATATATACAAGTATATCAGTATAAAATAATGTGAAAAATAAAAAAATGAGAATAAAAGAAATCTTGCCTTCATGGTAATGTTAGAGCTGGTAGGAAGTTCTTTAATGACTTATTTATCTAATTAGCATCTTGGCGTGTGGCCAGGCTGGCCTTGAACTTAGTTTCCTCAGCCTTCAGAGTTCTGGGAGTACAGATGTGTGTGCAAGTCTGACCAGCTCGGGGCTGTCTGCAAGACCACTTGTTTTTGCTCAGCCTTGATGGGTATTAAGGAACATGTTTAGCTTAGTTAATATGATGTACAGTCTGGGGTCTTCTGACTCCCAGGTCTGTTTATGTGTCCTGAGAGTTGAGATGCCTAGTAGGTTTAGGCAAAGTTTTGTCAGGGCAGGAACCTAGGCTCTTGATCAGGTTTTTCATTTCTTAAACTCTTTGATGCATGTGAATGCTCTCTCAGAATGCCACCCACTACTGTCTGAGGCCTCATCTTTATCATAAGATAGTGACATTAGGCTAGCATACATGACATACTTGGGCATTCTGAACTCTAGGGTGAACTTATGAATTATGAAGGTGGTATACTGTTAAGAGAAATTGAAGACTATGATAGAATAGGTTAAGTAACAGTAGATTTTCTCAGAACATGTATAGAAGAAAACTGCTACTTGACATCTTAAGTAGTATGGTTTCGATAAGGAAACAGGATCCAGACTGTGTGTTCAACAGAGAATTCACATGAAGAGTCATTAGCTGCTTAAAAGAGTGATTATGATATCTAAGGAAACACAGGTACCCTAGGGTGAGGCTGGGTAGCCATAGGAGAACACACTCACAGAGGCGTGACATTGGAGAAAGTACAACACACACCCATTGGAAACTAGATGATTTGCTTTAGAGATACTTGACAAGTAGACAACTCTCCAGAGAGTACCTGGGGACTAGGCAGTCAACTGTCAGCAGTGTGGACAGTGGTGGCAGCCTAAGAGTTACAGGTAAGCAGATGCCCTTCCCTGGGTGCTGGATGGTGGGGATGGGTAAGGTTGTGTGTGAGGGAACACCTAAAGGAAGTGCTGTTCTGTGTGTGACCTTCCAGCAAGGCCTCAGGGTGTCCTTGATACTAGGGCAAGCAGAAGGCCTTCAGAACGCACAAGCCAGTGGGTTCTGGTTTCAAAGTCAAGGTAAAGCGTGCCCGTGACTGAGCCAAGGTCTGTTTGTGGATGGTGCAGGCCTTGCTGGAGTTCCCATATCCACATCCTTCATATCCCACCCCGCACAAGGCTGGCAGTTGAGCAAGCCTCCCTTCCGTACCCTTTGCGAAACGATGAAGTGGTTGGAGCAGTGTTAAAATAAGTCGCTGGCTTATCACAAGGTACTCATTAAAGGGTGTATTTGGAGCCGAGAAGCAGCAAGTCGCAACATACAGCGTCTTTCGTTTTGAAACAGCGAGGGATTATGTCAGAGTATTGAACCCAGAAATGATGCGGACTGCGAGCGTGACTCAGTTCGCAGCCTTGCTCTTTGAAGTGATGATGTGTAAATCTTAGGATTTAGATAATATAAATCTCACCGACTGTACGCAAAGGGCATTGCTGAACTTTGGTTATCACACCCCTGAGATCTGTGCGAAGCTGCTTGGGTTTGCAGTAGTTGGCTGCAGTCTTGATAGTTGCCATGGTGACGGTCTTTCTGGGGTTTTTGTTTAGGGGAGTGCTGTAGTTCTTTTCCTTCTCCTCACTGACTGCCTCCTCTCTCATCTAGCCTGGTAGATTGGCTTGCACCAAAATGAGATTATATTTAGTTTATCCCGGCCATCAAATGACTTTTTGGTGTTATTACTCTTCAATTTTCTAAGATAGTATCTTGACCGTATGTGAGTCAATTCTCACATTTGGCTTAGTGGACTCTCAAATATTCTTGGTATCTGTTCTGTCCTAGAAGTTTCCTCAAATGATGTCTACCGTGACCAGTACTCACTTTTTGAGGTTTCAAGGTTTTCTTTTTACAGATCACAGCAGGTGCACACCACCACCTTCAGCCAGAGAAGGTACCACCCAGCTCCTGGTCTTGGCACTAAGAAAGGAGTGCCTTCTCCAGAAGGGCTTAGGTAGAAGCCTGTGAGCACTAAAGTACAGAAGGGACACAGAGGCTTAGGCCAGAGCTACAGTGTGTGCTGTCCCTGAACAGCTCACTTCCTTCCAGCTTGCTTGTGGGAATCTGGCAAGTGCAGTTTGTCCTTAATGGACTTCTGTAGTCTGTGTGTGCCGCAGGCTTTGACACACCCCTGATCTTTCTGCTTTCTGATCAGGTATCTGTCTACATAGTCTTCTGTAACACCGTGTTCATCCAGTTCTCTGCTTACAGTTTTCTGCTCATAAGAGAGATCAGAGATGGAGGTTTTGGTGTTGGAACCTGAGTGTGGGTCACAGAGATTCCATGTTTTTCCTGGTACCAGGAATAAAATTCTCTTTCAGTTTCTTCTTCTGGCCTCGTTCAGTCAGGTTTGGCTCTGTCACCCTTCGTCTTCTGGATTCTGTTGACAGTAGGCACTGTTTCTCCTCACAAGGTTATTGGCAAAGATCTTATGATTTGTTTTCCAAGAGAGTAATAAAGTTGTGGCATGCCAGTGGGTCATTCTGTGAGTTTCCAGGTTGCCTTCCTCCTATGGTTTTGATCATTTCCTAAGCTCCTGCATCTCTGGTCTGCATGCTTTGTTGATGGCTTCCTCCACAGGTGAGTTCTTCAGGGAACAGTTCAACCCTGATTTCTGGAAGAGACTGTCAGCTGCTTTACAAAATATTGTAGCTTTGAGACTTTTTCCAGTTGTTTCCTTGAGATATTGCTGTGTTCTTTTTTATTACTTTATTAATACTAGGAATCAAAATTTCCACTTCCTCCCCTCCTCCCACTTTCCTCCTGCTCCCCCCTCCCCTCTCCCCCTCCAGTCCTAAGAGAGGGCAGTGTACCCTGCCCTGTGGGAAGTCCATGGCCCTTCCCCCTCCATCCAGGCTTAGGAAGGTATGCATCCAAATAGAATAGGATCTCAAAAAGCCAGTACATGCAGTAGAG
>LOEQ01001172.1:254137-280024 GCA_001685075.1 Bramus lutescens | reverse complement strand
GGACCTCTGGAAGAGCAGGCAGTGCTCTTAACCACTGAGCCACCTCTCCAGCCCCCAGGTGTCTGCTTTTAACATGACAGACGGAGGAGTACCGAAGTCACCTTGGGCACATTGTGTTTGAGATGCCTACTTAAGACAGTTACGAAGAGAGGGCAGAAAGTTAGGGGACAATAGCTAGGAAGGGTGAGACTTACCAGTGATGGAACCACCTGGGGACTGGGAGAATGAAAGGTCAAGGGACAGTGTGTGCTCAGTAGGACCAGGGGAACAGTCGAGGCACGCTAGCACTCAACTGGGCAAAGCAGATTGGATTGCAGGCAGAATTATGATTCCAGACTAGTATTTTCAGACGGGTAACTTGAAAAGTAGTCAGGTATGGAGGACAAGAACGTGGCCCAGTTCTTCAAAGCACTGGGAGGGTCAGCGTTGATAAGATAATAAAGGACCCTCTTGGAGATGCAAGGGTGCAGCCAGATGGATTAGGCTGAGAGCAAGCACCTGGGGCTGGGAAGTTGTCAAGTAGAAAGAGAAAGCACGAATACCGTTGGAACAGATGTGTATTTGGTTTCCAGCATGATGTTGTGTGTCCATATGTAGTGATTGGCTTCTGTATCAAAGTATATTAAATTATCTGCTTCATTCCTAATTGGCTTTTTCCTCTCCCTATTTTTTTAATGGTAAGAGCATTTCCTTAGGTCATTTCCAGTGTCATTCACTGCAGGCACCATGCTGCGTATCAGATCTCCTGTCTTCCGCTCATGCTCATCTTTTACGAGACATTTGCTCTGCAGAAAGGTATAGAAAAGAAATAAAGAGGGCAGAAGAAGAACCTCATGTAATGAACATAAGTGTGCCAAGCTGAGTTTTCCCAGGCTCCCCATGTGATGTATGCAGGTGGTGTGTGCATCTCCTCCTCCCCCAGTGATGATCAATAAAATAAAAACTGTAAAAGCCAGAAAGGAAATTGCCGAGGAAGTTCTTGATTGCTTTCATGTTTCCCTGTGCCAGAGCTGCCGTCGCATCTATAGTGTAACAAGAAGTATCGCATCCATTAGTGGGAGTAACTGAACGTATAATTTTGTATTATTCCTGTGACTTTAATTTGAGTAGACTCCATTTGTTTTTGAGGGCCCTGGAAAAATCCTTAATTGTTGTAGAGCTATGTTTGCATTGTAAAAGGCCTGGCTGTGAAGTTCAGCCTTGTAGATTACTTGTCACTCACAGGGTGGCTTTTGTGGTAGGGGTGGAGTCCCTGCTCCAGGCCCAGCTTCCATTAACTTTCCACAGTGGACAGTGTGTTTGCCTTTACACCAACAGGGTAGCATCAGCCAGGGGCTTGCTGGGTCCTTGTCCTTTTGACGATCCACCTCTGACTTCTGTTTTCACATGGGGAGCTTTCTTCCAACTATTCTATAAATAATTAGAAGGTTTTTCTTTAATATTGTACAGATGTCCTCCTCAGGATTAAGTGTTTAAACAATATGATGGGATAGAACTTAAAAATTAAGTATCTGTGTATATTGAGATATGCAAGCATTTATTGCTTTACAAAGGAGACAAGATACTGACTTTGTAATTTCCATATTGCCTGAAAAAGAGCTTTTGAATTTTGAAGGGCGAAACACATTCATTCTCTCTCTCTCTCTCTCTCTCTCTCTCTCTCTCTCTCTCTCTCNNNTCTCTCTCTCTCTCTCTCTCTCTCTCTCTCTCTCTTTCTCTTTAAAAAAGGGGTTATGAAAATGTTACATGATCATTTCCAGAATGATTTTGTAAGAATCAGAAATTCTTGCTTTTGTATATTTGTCAGAGGTGAGAAGTGCCTGGTGTGTGCGTGCGTGTACACACACACATGCGTGCACACACACACACACACACACACACACAAGATAAACACTGGGCTTGGAGCAGAACAGACAGGCAGGCAGTCCAGCATTCTCCAAAAGTAAATAGCTAACCTGGGGCTGTGTCTTTGAGACGTTCTCGAAGACTTGTAAGTATGAGTGGTTTTGAAACTTTCACCCTAATTTACTTTTTCCTCATAAGCTGCTTTAAAGATGCTTAATATTTTCTTTTGAACAGTCACTACTCTTAAATGTTTTATGCATGAGGACTCTTTTTCTAGGTCAGCATCTTGTAGAAAAATCTGAGATAGTCACAGTTTTGTGAATTGATGTTTCTCTTCTTGACAGCTTTGAATATATGCAGTTATGTAATCTGTGCTTGTTGAAGAAGTTGTAAGTTAACAATTCCTTAAACTCTTGTGTGCCTGTCACTGTTCCTTATGCTCATGTAGACATGGTATAAAGTTCCTTTTAGATTCTGCCGGGCGTTTCAGTAAGATAGCTCTTACTGGGGCTCTGATCGTCTCACAGAGTCTGATCGCCATCTCTCAGTGTGCACGAGAACCCTAGGAAGCCTTTTCTTTTTTTCTTTTGATGCCATGAAGTAACAGACTCCCAGTTACTAAGTTATTTGACAGAGAAATTGAAACTGGATTGATGGTGCTTTTTTCTCAGTGGGCTTATTTCCCTGTAGTAGACTGATGCAGAATTTTCTATCTCAACCTTCAAGGTAGTGAGTAAAAAGTGTATGTAGTCAGATTTATTTGAATTAAAATCTAAAAGACCTGTAAACATAACTGATGGATCAAACATTAAGGCTGCTTCTGCAGATGTTGAGTGAGAACAGTTGTTGCAGAATTTTCACGGGGCTTCTGCCTGTTGATTTACGACTTTGTTTAACAGCGCAAGTTGGTTGTCTCTTTGCTGTGGTGCTGCGTTTTATACTGTGTGAGAGCTGAAAGTATTTTTTTATTTTTTTAAATCAACAACCCTAGCGTTTGGATTCAGGGTCTTGCATGTGCTGTGCCCTGTCCTTAGATCCTTGGGTGCTAAAAAATTGATTCTCTCACTTAAAAGGACCTTACCACCCTGCTGCTGAGATCCTTGTCTGGTATCATATAATGGTAAGGAATGGGACAATATCTTTAATATCTGGGAGAAGTCTGAAATAGAATATCTGCTCATAGTGAGAATGTTTCTCTCCGTTGAAACTCCAAATGGTCTGAATTGGAAACGTTGGTGACTGCAGATGAGTCGGGGCTGGAGAGAGGGCTCAGAAGTCAAGGGCCCTTTCTACCCTGTTAGAGACTGGGTCTCAGCACTGATGCCAGGCAACTCACAGCCACCTGGAACGCCAAGGGGGACCCACCACCCTTGCCAGCCCTTCTTTGGTGCCTGCCCTTGTGTGGTATATCTCTACTCAGACACGCACACGCTAATAACAATCAGTCAGCCAGCAATAATCCTAATGAAGAAAAATGTGAGTTAGCATTGTCTTGTGACCTTCTGTGTCGCTTCCCCAAAATACAGCTGATGGTCATATGCAGAAGTCTTCCTAGTGCTGAGATTGGTCAGACCTTATAATAAATTAGAAGCAATGATTGCTTATGGAAGAGAGATTACAAATTCGCTTGTTATAAATCTGAAGTCTGGGGAATTTTAGTCGAATGAAAACAGGTATGCACACACATACCAGAGGCTGTTTCTAAATACTTTGTAGAAATCCAACTTACAATTTGAATTTTAAATTACCCATAGAAATCAGTGCATGAGATTTATATTTTAAAAATTGTACTTACAAAGAAATCCATTTACTTATAAGTATCAGATCAACAGAAAATGCATCTTCATCATTTTATTTAAAAATGATATAATATTGTTACTATCACTGGCTAATTGGTATGTAAGCATACACTGTGAGGATTAAGGAAACAAAACTATTTGTGTAGCAGATGAGGTCAGACCGTCAAGACTAGAAACAGGCCTATTTAATGATGTCATTAGTAAGGAAGAGGAAAATATGTTGGCTGTCTTGTTGAGTCCCATTAAGGCCACGTTGTTTGGAAAGCAAATTACAGAACCATGCAGAATCAGGCAAAGAAACTGAGCAATGGTACTATTCAATACAAACTCACTGCACATTCATTCAATATTGAGAGTATAATTGTGTTCTATGTTAATATTTGAAATAATTACACAGTAGGCTTCAGAAGTAACTTTAAGTGTGTTTCTAAGAGCACTTTGAAGTTTGTGTCTGAATGAAAGATTTAAATCCTTTCCTTTGACTATTAACCTTGTCAGAAGAAAACGGAAAGTAACTCATATGAAGATACCATGGGGTTGTGGGTCCTTATGCCATGTGGAGTGTACAGTTCAAAACACGTTGTCCCAGAATCAACCTTCTCCTTTTCATGCTGTGGGCTGGTACTGAGCTCTTCTCCTGGGTTAATTTTAGCAGCTTGCCAGAATTTCCAGTCTCTGGATCTGGTTTGGTTCTGTTTCTTGGAGTAAATTGGTTTTTGATTTCGTTTCTTGGAGTAAATTGGTTTTTGATTTCTGCCAGTTCCCCACGGCACACATGCACGCTGGGGGCCTGCTTTGCCTCGGAGCTACACCCACAACTTGAGCAACACGTGTGTTGGAGAGCTTTTAACCCTGAGAAAGCATCTTCTAAACTCAGGTTTCCGGTTTGTCTTTGAGGAATACTGCAGTAAGCGCCGCATCAAAACAGAACTATGTTCCCATGAAAGAACCTCTGGAAAATAGTTTCCCGTCTTGTGTAAACAACAACAAACTACACAGCATATGAAGTTGATGACCTGTCACACGTGGTTTGTTTAGAATTACTGAAGGTTATTTTCATTTTCATATTGAGTCTGAAAGAGATAAGTTGTTAAAGTTAGCTGTAATTCCTGAAAGTGATACACACACACACAAATCCATAATACATACATATTATCATTAAATAATAAAATAAGCATTACACCTTTAAAGAAAAATGAAGGTTGCATATTTTGCTTTAAAGAAAGGTGGAAGAAGGGGAGTGTGAAAATACAGTTAGGGGAGTGTGAATGGTGTTCATTAAATTTTGAGGCAAAACATTGAAGTGATCTTTCTATAAAACCATTATAATAAGCACACCTGATTTTGTTTGTTTTTTTGTTTGTTTTTTGAGACAGGGTTTCTCTGTAGCTTTGGAGCCTGTCTTGGAACTATCTCTTGTAGACCAGGCTGGCCTCGAACTCACAGAGATCCTGCTGGGATTAAAGGCGTGCGCCACCGCCGCCCCGCCAGCACACCTGATTTCTGTTCTACACCACAGTGACTCTGCTGATGAGGATCTTGCCTCCTGTACCTTGGCGCTCATAGTAGTTAGTGAACCGCATCTGTCTTATAAGAATTCTTGGGTTAAAATGGCTGAGCGCTTTCTACGAGCCTGAGCTGTGGCGGTCACTGCTACTCAGCAAGACACACATCTGTGCCCTTGTTTCTAGATCCACCTCTTTCCTCAGGGATTGAGTATTCCATGTGCTTAGTGACTTCAGTTCTTGTTTCAAGGGAGAAAGAATTGCAGTAGATGTTTACAGTGGTTGTTATGCTTAGGTGTGTTGGGAGGGCCAACAGATGAAAACAGCTTAGTTTGTACAATACACCCGTTTTCCTTTATCTGGAATGATTTAATGAAGCTTTATGGATCATGAAAACATGGGTCTATTGCACTTTTCTTAGGCTGGGTGTGACCCATGCCTTTAATCCCATCACTTGGAATCAGAGGCGGGCAGGATCTCTGTGAGTTTGAGACCAGCCTGGTCTACAGAGCGAGTTCCAGGACAACCAGGGCTATTAGACGACAAACAAGCACAAACGTTTCTTTTCTTAGTGTATACACGTTAAGTGCTTTTCTTCTGGTGAGATTCACTTAGGTGTCTGTCCCAGGAACCCGGGATCTGCGTCTGTTCCATCCCGTGTGGTGTTTGCTCTCAGCTGGCGTTCAGGTCTCGGGTCGAAGCTTCACCTGGCCCAGGAGCTCAGAAGGGAGAATGTAGTCCCTGGATGGCATGGAGACAAGAAAATGCCTCTGGAAATGACTGCCCTAGGTTAGAAATCTAGATCTGTAGATGATGCCAGCAAAGAGATTCTTCTCTGGAGAACTTGTCCCTTATTTTGTAAAATGTGTCGAAGACAGTAATTCACAATGTTGTTATAATAATTACTTTAGTATTCATGGAGGCTCCATTTTAATGGATAGTTTGGGATTTATAAGAACAATTATTTAATATTTTAAAATAGTAGACATAGTCCTTTGAATGTAGGGAATGTGAGACTGCTTTGGGTTGGTTACCCAAAGCCGGGGCAGGGGCTTAATTATACTTGTCTTGTGTGGTCTTCTTCACCTCCTGTTTCAGTTCCTGTTATGTGGGGTTACCTTTAATTTTGTACAATTACTTTAAAAATAAAATACTTCACCTGTCTCCCAAGAATAGAAAATATATTCTTAATTTTTCATGATTGGGTGAACACATTTGAAATGCATTTCCTTGGGAGACTTGCTAGACTAATAGTATGTGAAAGTAAAATGTATGACTTGGGATAAATAGAAGGAAGAGAAATCTGTTTCAGTGTGATAGAAATGCTATGAATCCTGTTGGTTGGTTATGTTTGGACTGCTAAAGAGGTTTATTTTGTGGATGCGTCCTCTCTGTTTAAGACAGTGAAAAGTAATTCTTCGTGTAGGTTCTTGTCTAAAGTGGTGACACAATACTCCACAGTAAATGTATCAAAACCCTATTCCGTTGTGCTTTTAACAAGAAAATTTTTTTTGAAAAAAACTTGGAATTGTATACATTGCAAAGTATATATTTGTGTGTGTTTTATATATAAAACAATATTTCATTAAGCTGCTTCTTTAGGCAAATTAAAATGGCATGTTTTTCATGATAATATTAATTCAAAGTCTCACAATACTTAGACTCAGTGAACTTTCGTTTACTATTCAAAATCTATTTATTTTGAATACTCCGAATTGTAATTTGCAGTAAGTCTTTTGTATGTACTTGCTGTTTTTATGTTGCAGTGTGTGAGAAGACACCTTTGCCTAGTTTTCAATGGTGTGCTTGCCATAAAGAAAAAACATCAATTATTATGGAAACAGTAAAGCCAGAGCTTTCTTGGAGACCTTGTTTGCTAATCCATAGTCTTTGCTAATGCCCTTTGGAAAAAGATAACCACATACATGGTTTTCAATTTCATTGTCTTTTCCCATGATACACTAGGAGTTTTACAATTTCTCTGCATTGCGTAAATATATTCACTATGGGTTGGACAATATGTAGGAGAATGTGTTTTAAAGTATGTTTTTATTAATTGTATCTTGATCAATAAAAACGTGTAAGTAATAGAAACTGTTGCTGCAGACTATTTCATCCTCAGATAAAAGGACTTTGTGTGTCTAGAGGAATCAGTGATGGTTGCTGGGGAGATGCATCTGTGTATCTTGCTGCTTCCTAGGTGGTTGTTTTATTGAGGTAATAGCTGGCATTACTTCTGGCATGTGTGTTCTCACCCACAGTGTTCTCACTGCTGCTCTCAGGAATGAGATAAGAGCTAGCAGGTTTTAGTCTGCAAGTGTTTGCATGAACTTAAAGAAACCAAGTTTTTGGTTATGATTCCCTGAGAATGTGTCATGTATGGTTCAAATTCTGTAGTAATTGTTTATGTAGAAATATTGTAGACGTCCTAAATTTTAGTTAACTAAATTGATCATAAATTCCCTTACCCTGATAAAACAAACCACATGTCTGTAGAGTCCGCAGTTGGGAGACTATGTCTATTTTACATGTACAGGCCTACTGAATTTCATCCAAATTCTGCTTCTCTCCCCCTCTCTCCCTCTCGCTCTCATTTTTGGTTTGGGTTTTTGAGACAGGGTTTCTCTGTGTAGCCTTGACTGTCCCGAGTCTCACTCTGTAGACCAGATTTATCTCAAACTCAGAGATTGACCTGCTTCTGCCTCCCAAGAGCCTGGATTAAAGGCATTTGCCACCACTACCTGGCTGTTCTGTTTTAATGTCTTAAACTATGAAGACTGATTTTTCAATATCATAATAATAATTGAATTTATTAAATACCATAAACATACAATACATAAAAGGCAGTTCCTATAACAGCAAAATAAAATGTTTTAGAGAGACATTCTACGGTGACTATAACATGAATGATCCTTAAAAGCATTTATAGCATGGATAATCCTTAAAAGCTTTGATCTCCATGGAAGAAGATAGAAACAAAAATCAATGAAATATCTTCAAAAACAAAAATATAGATCCAGAAAGAACATTAGTGTTGCCTGGGACTGTGCAGGGTTAGGTTTAGAACAAAATTACCAGAAACGAACAAAATAGAGTCTTTTAGAAATTATTTGTATGTGTGCCCAGAGACCATAAATGGGCTTTGGATCTCTTGAGGCTGGAGTTACAGGCATTGTGCCGCCTAATATGGGTGATAGGATCCAAAGTCCTCCAGTCCTTCAGCAGAGCAGTGAGTGCTTGTAAACTCTGAGCCATCTCTCCAACCAAAAAGCCATCCTACACAAAACAAAAACACACAGATGCCAGAAGAGGAATGTTGACGATCCAATGCAGCCTCTGAGTTTAGAAAAGAAAAAGTGGGAGCCATCATGGATGAGATCAGATTTTTTGCAGTGCACAGAGATTTATATTACCTGAGTTTAATTTTCATTTTCTCTTTGTGTGGTGTTGAACATCATTTTGTGTGCCTAGTTGCCAATTTCAAACCTTTGCTGTTCTAAATTCAGTTTTATTATTCCCCCAGTTTGTGTGTGTGTGTGTGTGTGTGTGTGTGTGTGTGTGGAGAGAGAGAGAGAGAGAGAACACATGTATGTGCATGCGTATGACACTGCACTTGCATGGAGGTCAGAGGGCAGCTGTGGACAGTTCGTGTTCTCCATCTGAGGCTCTGGAGATAGACCTCAGGTGGTCAGGCTTGCAATGACCTTCCTCATGGCTAAAATTTTCAAACCATTCCCCTCATTTTGTAATAGAAATACAATTGAAATTGCTTCTTACCGTTCGGCAGGGTCTCTGTTGATTATTGTTGTGTCTTTTGTTGGTTATAGATGTGGGGATTTTTCTCATTTGTGAGTTATCTTTTCATCTTCCTAACAGGGTCTTTCACATAACTAAGCTTTAAATTTTGATTTAAGTCGATTCACCAAGTCTGTAAAGTTGTTACTTATTTTTAAATCTTATATGACCTGTGCCTGAGAACCTGTGCCCAACCAGTGGCTCTGAATGCCTTCCCTGGTTTGTTTTCATGTAAACACTTAGAAGTTCATGTTTTACATTTATAACACTGGGTTCATTTGTTACCTAGACTCTGCTTTAGATTTTAACAGGTTCTTCTCTCCTAGTTAGTCTTTGTCAGAACTTTTAGATAGGATAATTATTCTAGAAAATTATTTCAAGGAGTTTGCTTTTTTCTTCTGATGTGATTGGTTTGATTTATCTCAGCCTGCACCACTCCCCAGCACAGATTTAACACAATGTAGAGTAATGACTGGATACTGTTTAATATTTACCCAAGTCCATATTTGATTTTTGAGATTATGACTTTAAAGTAATTTTTTCTTTCACTCTTTGGTTGACTAGCCTATCTTCCTGCTTGCTTAGAAGATAGTTTATTCCTACTATTTATTACACACACACACACATTAATAATTATAAATCTCACGTTCAAGTTTTAGAATTTCTTACCTATCATGCTTTTGAAAACTATTAAAATACTTGAACTAAACTTTGAATGACTTTCTATAACTATTACTTTGCATCTTCTTGTTATGTCAGAATATAATCAAAATTTGTGTGCATAATTTTGTCTTTGATCAGTACATTTTTCTTGCATCTTGCTCAGTGACGTATTCACCTCTTTGAAACAGTGGAGGTAGATGCCGCATAAATAAAATCTTTTATTCTTAAATTTTAGTGTGCTTTTGAAAAACCTGTTCTTACTTTTGTCAAATTAGTTCTCCCTGTGTTTCTATTAATACAAATAATCTGTTACCAACCAGATTTTGTTGCTTTTAATTAATTATTAATTTTAAATTACTCTTCTATTTTTTAAAGGTTTTATTTCCATATTTATGTATTTTCTCTGAATATTTATCTATATTCCATATGTGTGAGTTACAAATGCTTGTAAGCTGTCATGTGACTTCAGTGAATTAAACCTTTTCCTCTGGAGGAGTAACCAGCACTCCTAACCACCAAGCTATCCCTCCAGTCCTGATTGTTACTGCATTTTGAAGAAAGTTTACTTTGATATTATGGAGCTGGTTCTCTCCTTCCCTCCTTATGTGTGTTCTGGGGATTAAGCTCCTCTGTAAGTCTCATAAGGCAAAGGCTTTTACCCATGAGCCATCTTGCCTGCCCCATTTATTGCCGTTTTAGACCAACTTCGGACACTTCCTGAGTTTTCCATATACATCGTGGAAGACATTAAACAAGGTACGAAGGAAGCTTATGAGAGGGGTTGTCATGTCCAGCCGCTGCTGACATTTATTGCTCAGGGGACAGAAACGTGTGACTGGAACTTGATGATTGGAAGACAGTTCAGCATTTTAGTTTGTTATAGAGAGAAATCATTAGTAGCTTTTTTACAGTCCCTGAGGGATGAAGGATGGCTTGTGGGAGAGCGCTGATATTCCTGGTGCTGAAATATAAAACAATTGCGTATGGGAAACAACCCAGAAGATGTTCAAAGGTTTTCATTTAAGCTTGTCAGTGGGTCATCTTTTCCTAGTGTGTTTGCCCAGTGAGAGAGAGGCATTTGGCAGTGGAACCTTTTCCAGATTTCCAGTTCCTGGGAAGCCCAGAGCAGCTCCATAAGTGAGGACAGGAATAGTTCCCATGGGGAGGAGTAAGTGCCGTCCCTGTGACATTGCCTGAAGACTAGCCCAGCTACTGTGTGCTCACCAAGTTCTGCAGATCTCATGTCTGAACAAAAGTCATGCTCAAATCTTTGAATGTGGTAGGACCTGTGAGCCTCTAAAATACTGTATTTTAGAAATGCTAAAATACCGGTATCACAGTGACCGTGGACAGTGCAGCCAGGACTTTACGACCCAGGAGTCTTCGTGCTGTTTCCCCAGCCTGCCAGGGGCAAAGCAGTCACTGTTGGGGAGGCTGAGGTTACTGCACATCTGGAATCTGCTCTGCTACATACACAACAGGCCTTATTTAGTTTACCCATGTTAAGGTTGAGGAGTTTGGTATTCATTTGTGGTCATACCCCATTCTGGGTGCCTTGGGACACATTTCTTCAATTCTCTAAGCCATACTAAAGTATAATGGCAACCGCCTCATGAGATTAAATGTAAAATGAAAAAGAAAATGTCTGTGCAAGGCTTAATGGTGGATATTCATGGATTTTACTCTTTTCTCCACTGTGACTTGACCTTTGCTCATTCATTGTTTGGGTTGGTTTTGTACAACTCTTTGAACTATAGCTGTTGAGTGCCCTAGAATTAGAACCAGAAACCTTAAAACTTTGCTCCACTGGCATCAGCCTTTCCCTGCAGAAGCTCCCCTGTTAGCACTTATGACACTGGTGGTGTGAAGATGTGCTAACACATCTGGAGACACTTAAGACATTTTTTCTTTGTGCTGGGTAGTTTTATGTTAACTTGAACCAAGCTAGTCATTGCAGATGAGGGAGCCTCAATTCAGGGAAAGCCTCGATAAGATCAGCCTATAGGGGCTGGAGAGATGGCTCAATGGTTAAGAGGTCTTGAGTTTAATTCCCAGCAACCACATGGTGGCTCACAGCCATCCCTAATGAGATACGGTGCCTCGTCTGACCTGCAGGTATATACGCAGGCAGAACACTGTATATAATGAATAAACGAATCTTAAAAAAAAGACAAGGCTATAGACAAACATGTCAGGTGTTTTCTTAATTAGTGACATGGTTTCTGGGGGGCCAGCCCTTTGTGGGCTTTCTGTAAGAAAGCAGACTGAGCAAGCCATGAGGAACAAACCAATAAAGCAGCACCCCTCCATGGCTTCTGCGTGAGGTACTGCCTCCAGGTTCCTGCCCTATTTTGAGTTCCTGTCCTGATTTCCTTTGATGAACAGGGATGTGGAAGTGTAAGTCAAACAAACCCTTTCCTCCCCAACTTGCTTCTGGTCTTGGTGTTTCATTGCAGTAATAGAAACCTTAACTAAGACAACTCTTCCTCCTTTCTTCTCCTCCCTTCTCCTCTCGTCCTCTTCCTTTCTTCTTTCTACTTCTGCCTTAGTCCCTTGGACCACCCACATCTCGCTAAGATAATTCCTAACACATTCAAGGTTTCCTCTTGAGAATATTGGATAGCATTGTTTTATTTCATCTTCATGTCCTTTATTGGAATTTGTTGTTGATGCTAATTGGAAAGGTGCTTGCTTTGGTGTAGAGAATACCCAGTCTGTACTGGGACAAGAGGGAATGAGAGGGTCTGAGCCCCAACTTTCAGGGAACTGTCCCTCAAACCCCGAAGAATAAACAAGTGACTACATGAGCAAAATGATTTCCAGTAGTAATAGACATGATGAGGACAATGTCATGTCTGAGAGGTCTGGGAATACTTCAAAAAGGAGACTTTAATTTTTTTATTATATTGATTATAAGAAGGGCTTTTTAAAAAACTGACTTTTTTTACATGCATATAAGGTATTTTGATCATCCTCCACACCCCACATCCCTCCATCCCTTCAGGAGAAAATGTCTTATCTAAAGTCAGAATGAGAAGAAGGAACACGTGATTTACAGGACAGTGCTTGGGAGTGTTGGGGGTGGGGAAAGCTGTGGAAGGGCCTCAGTTGTGAAGGGGCTGGGTCTGGTTCAGAAAGGGAAAGACAACACTAGCCCAGATGCTCAGCATGCACTTGGAAGGCTAGGAGGTGTGGGTTGCTCTACCCCTGACTCTGCTGATAGAGCTTGGAGAAGGAATTTGCCTTTGTAAGATTTTAGGTGCTGTTGCTGGTGTTCTGAAACCAAATGATTCAATTCCAAGGGGACTTTAAGGCCAATGAGAGCACTTTAGGATGCACTGTCAGTGCAAGACAAGTCAGTGGAGGACCAGAGGTGTGAAACAGACTGATTGACGTGTTAGGAAATGATTCCGATTATTGTGGGAAGAATGGATTCTAAGGGAAAGGAGAGACAGCAGGAGATGTACCAGCACTTGAGAGGATGACTGAATTATCCAGATGGCAACAGAGGATCAGGAGCAAGGAACACAGGTTCAAGATGGGTTTAGACAAAAAACCTGTGGGATTTGGTGACAGATTGCAAGCAAGCAGAAGAGGCTAAGAGGAATCAAATTGGGCTTAGGAATTTTGCTTGCATTAATTGAAGGGTTAATGGGATTCATTCACAGAGTTAGGGAGAGGTTTGTATAAAAGTGGACATGGGGATGAAAATTAATTTGGGGGTTATAATACAATTGGAGACACACATGGTACATCCAAGTGGGATCATCATGAGATTTGGGGACAAAAAGGAAGAGCTCAATAGACAGGTATGGGTTGCAGATGTGAATTTGAGAGCCATGCGCATGTAGATAGCGTTTAAAACCATGGGGATTGTTGAAGTCATTTGGGAATACAGATTTGAACAGAGACTAGCTAAGTGCAGAAAACAAACAGTAGGGTCTCTGTCGTGGAGAGTAGAGCAGCTGAGAGTATGGTAGTGGAGACAGGTGTGATGGAAGAAGGAGGAAGGCAGTGGATTGTGCTTTCAACAAAAAGCCCCTTGAAGGATACCCAGTGGAGAGCTTGAACAGCCATGAAATGGGGCTTGGATTGTTTGGCTTAGACCTGGGAATGCAGTTAGTGTCCTTGACAAGACAAATGTCAGCCGAGTCATTGTGGCAGGTCGCCTTCTGTTGCCTTCCCTTCTTGCCTGTCAAAGCCACATTGACAGTCCTTCCAGTGGGAAATTCGTCTTGCTCTCTACTGTTCATGATTCTTCCCAGGGTGTAACGTTATATCCACCATGGAACAAATTTTAACTAAATCTGATCTCCTCTCATTACACCCGGATAGAGAAATGTTAACTTTGAGAGATCGACCCTCAATGTATTATGAAGAGGCATAGGTTTTGGGCCCCAGAAACACTGCCAGTTCTTTGGAATGAGGGATTCACTACCTGCACTGGGAGACACATGCTTGATAGCAGCTTGTGCTGGGAAGGTGGAAGCATTGTTGCATTTGGGTTTTGGTTTTGGACTGCACTGATTCAAAGGCTGTCGTCTTGAATCGTATTTCCATGCCTGTGTCTTTAATGGCAAAGCTAAATCTGCAGGAACATTAGGCAACATAATAAAGCAGAGATGCTACCTTGTTGAGCGAGAAACTTCCCAAGGAGCTGCTGAATCTCACATGGCTTTCTCACTTTTTCTTTGAAATGAAGAGACATTTGATTTTAATTCTGTTATTTTGCTGAGTGTCTGTTTCTTCTTCATCTTTTATGGGTCTCATTTTGACTGTCCTGGAGTTAGGATCCTACTGGACACAAAATGTGAAGTGTTGTAGACAAGATGGAAAGAACAGCATTAGTTATAGGATGCCAGCAGAAATATGAGTCAACTGATGTTTTGGTATTTTAAAAATGTATCGTTGGGTGTGATGATTAGTTAGACTTCATTTAGAATCGCCTGAGAAAAGTACTTCTGGATGTGTCTGTGATGGTTTCCAGAAAGGTTCAGCTGTGGAAGGAGGGCCTACCCTGATTGTGGACAGTACCATCCCAGAGGCTGGGTACTCAGACAAAGTAACAAGACATGAATACTGGTGTTCATCTCTCTCCTTGACTCCATGACTGTGTGAAGACACAATGTGTCCCCAGAATCATATATGAAATGCAGGGCAGGTGCAGTGGCCTGCCTGTAATCCCAGCCCCAGAAGGCAGAGGCAGGAATCCCTAGAAGAAGCTGATTATAAAGACTGCACAAATGAGAGGTCCTGCCTCAGCAATGATGTGGTAGAGCAATGGAGAAACATTCCTGCCTTCAACCTTGGGTCTCTGTACAGAGACCTGTGTGTGCATCTGCATCTACGTGTGCACACGCACACATGCAGACATGCCTGCATATGAACACCTCACAAAATAAATCGTAACAAAGACTCGTATTTGTAGTTATTAAATACCTATGTCTGGCTGTCTTCTCTCTCTCTTAGAGAGAGAGAGAGAGAGAGAGAGAGAGAGAGAGAGAGACCTTTCCCTCCCCATCTTTCTCCCTTCCTTCCCCATGACTAGAATTTTCTGCATTTAGATAGCCTATAATCTATATTTAGCTTTTTTACTTGGTTTGGGTAACATTCAGTTCTTCTGCCGATTCATGGCATGTCATCAAAACATGAACACTGGATGAAGTCAGCAGGTTAAACCAAAAAGCACGTGAAATTTTCTGCTGATTAAATGAAAGGTCATGCAAGTTAAAGCATTGAGGCTATTTAAGATTCAGGCCAAATCCAGGCCTCCTCCCGGTGTTCTTTTCATAGATTAGACTGTGGAGGAGGATGGAGTAAGTGAACCGGGGAGACACACCCTCATTTTGTGAATGGGTCCCCTTTGGAGCCAGCACTAACTGGCAGGACATGCTTTGCCTAGGAAGTTCTACTTTGCCTTCAGGGGCTGAGTCACTCTCTACTCTCTCAAGCTCACTTCGAGCCTCCTCCCTACTCTCACTCAGTCATTTGCAGCTGTCCTGGCTCGGGTGCTTAGAGTCACCCATCTGCTTGGTGACCTTTTCACTGTGTATCTTACACCTTCCTTTTCGGGTTGTTTGACCCTGTGAAAGAATCTTAGTTGCAAGGACTTAGTCTCCCAGGTGCCTCCATGTTTCCTTCCAAAGAGGAGACAAATGCTTTGGTTAATTGCAACAATAAAGGGGGACTTGAAGATATTCTTAATTGCAGTTCTATGTAGACAGCAACTTCCACCAGCCTGTGGCTTGTCCTCTTGGTTGGCTTATGTTAATGATCAGAGACAGACTTCCATCACAGACTCCAGGTGCCTTAGGATGCAAGACAGTGCTCTCACACACAATAAAAACTGTGGAAATTTATTGGTGGGTCCAGTAAATGGGAGAGACGATTCAGAAAGTTTTACTTCTCTGGACTTTGAAGGGTTGTAGATAGAAAAAGCTGTGGACCCTGAGGAGAGCGGTACAGATGGACCCCAGGAAAGCACCACATAGGGCTGGTTGGAGTGAGCCTCGAGCTGTTAAGATAGGACTGGCAGAGGCTTTGGGGATTAGATAATACGATGTTAAGAAAGGGGATTCTGAGTTCCAGAGACCTGAAAGAAATGTCATTGACAGAGTGGGGAAGCTTGGAGTCTTTTCTGATTCCTGCTGTTGTTATAGGAGTAATTTTTGATCACTGTACTTTCTGATTAGTTTTTGCTTATGTGTAAGTAGGCTATTGACCTAAGCATATATCTCTGTATTAAGCCACTGTATTGAATCCTCTTATCTTTTCAACTGATTCACTGCCTTTTTGTCTCCATTCGCTGTAAAATTTTAGCATAGTGTTCAGTTCTAAGAAGTACTGTTTCTTTTGTGGCTTCATTTGTTTTCTCTGCCAGAAATACAAATAATTTCTAATAATTTCTCATATATTTAGATTTTATCACCAAGATCCAGAGCATTCATATTTACCATATTTAAGAACTTTTTGCTTCCCAGGAAAGTGAGATTCTCTTGTGATGACTCTTGGCAGAACTGTGTACAGGTAGCTTCGATCCTTTTCAGATTTTATGGTAATTTTGTATGTTCATTAGCCCTGTGGGCCATGCCCTTGGAAACTCTCATTTGAATCATTTGTCCTTAGGTCTTCTTGTTCTTTTTTGAATTAGGTACCAAAATTGTCTATTATAGAAACAATGCGTGTGATATATGAGTAGTCAGTTTCTATAGATTAAAATTTAGAATATGGTAGCATTTTTCTTTGTAGATTAAAAAACCTATTTATAGTAACCATTTTAAAATTTTATTTTTGTTGCAGTTTATAAAAGAAGACTTTCCTAAATATAAATCTGATGATAAAATGAAAAATTAAAGACTAGTTCTTGGAATAACTTACATACAAAGAACTACTTCTGTCTCTCTATGGTAATGTTTAAAGATGCTTGTGTTTATAAGTTGTAGATTTTGAAAACACTGAGTTGGAGGATGGTATATGTATCTTGTTTGTTTCTTATACTGTCTCAGGAAATGTGGACTTAAAATTTATATTTTTCATGAAAGGAAATAGTTTTCTTCCTCCCAAAGCAAATAGTTTTTGAAGAGCTATTTTTATGTGTAAAATGTTTTGCTGCACATACAGTTATGCACCGTCTGCATGCCTGCTGCCCGCAGAGACCCAGGAAAGGTGTCACAGCTCCTGGAACTAGTGTTACAGGTGGTTGCTAGCTACCATGTGCATGCTGGAAATGATTCTCAGGTCCTTTGGAAGAGCAGCCAGTGTACATAATCTTGGAACTAGTTCTCTGGCCCTGCAATCATTTTTTTAAGATATTTTCAAACTTTTAAAGTTAATTTTATTTAAATATTTTAAAAAAGTGATTAGTTACAGGTGTTTTTCCACATTTCATTTTTTTAAAGCTCATCACACCTGTTATTTGGTTCTGTAGGAGTTTTTAGGATGCCCAAGTAGCCCCGTTGTCCTCTTGACATTGAAAGCATTCATTAGTATAATTATTTGTGAAAGTTCATTATAGTCAATTTATAATTTATGGAATAACTGTGTTACTCTTCTTGTTGTGGCAAAACACCTACGGAAGTGACTAAAGGAAGGTATAGTCCATCATGGCAGGGGAGACCATGGCATCCTTGGTCAATCAGGAGAGGGATGTGATCTTGCAGGCTCCAGCTCTCCTTACTTTTTTTTTCTTTCATTTGGTTTCTCCTCCCAGCCCTTGAGATGGCACCACCCATAGAAGGATGGGTCTTCCTCCTCCCTGAGGTAAATCTTTCTGGAAACACAGGCCTACCCATAGGTCTGTCTCTCAGGCAGTTCTACACTTGATCTTATTTTTAACCAAAACACCAAGAAGTTATTTCTCATAGGTGATTTTAAGTCTACCCGTGCTAACTGTGAATATTAACCAATTACAAGTCTATCCCGTGTCAGCTTGACAATCAAACCTTGTTTAAGCCATAACCCACACTCATGGTCTTCCAAGGCTCATGACCGTCTCATAACACAAAAGGCATTTAGTTTATTTGTAAGAATCCCAAAAATATTAACAGTTCTAGCATTGTCCAAAAGTCCAGAGTGTCTTATGGGACCCAAGGTAGTTTCTTAACTGTGAGACCTTTTATAATAAAAATTGTTTAAAAACTATATTAGCATTACTTCCAATATATAATGGAATAGTATAAATGTGCTGTATTATCATTTCTTTCCATAGACAATAGAATAGTGTAAATATACACATTCCAAAGAAAGGAATAGTGGTAAAGAAAGGGAAGGCTGTGCAAATACACTAGGAAACCAAGCAGGTAAAACAGCAAATCCCCAGCTTCCTATGGTGGTTTCCTCTGAGCTCCAGCAGACTTGGCCAGACCTTCAGTTGTTCACTTCTGCCATCTACAGCATCCATAGCTTCTCACTCAGACCAGCTCCCCTCCATTCGATGCCTGCAGCTTTCCTTAGTGGGCATCCAATGGTACTGGTATTTCCAACATACTGGGTTCTTCGCTGCAGTTTAGGCTTTATCTTCACAGTGTCATGCAACAGTATTTCAAAAATAGGGAACCTGACTTTGCCTGGCCTCAATGGCTTCCTGAAACCATGGTATAAGCCACCATGAACCCATAATTGCTGCATTTTACGTGCCTATAAACCAGCTTCTTGTGGATGGTGTCCCCAAGTTCTGCTGCCGACTTAAGATACAGTCCAGACTCCTCTTCCATAACCACCTTGGCCTTTGTGTTCTGTGGCAGGCAAAACTAGGAAGATAACTTTTCCTAAGTAATTGTTTATGAACGGGGAGTCCCTGCAATGGGGGGGGGCTGCCAGTGGCATTTTCAATTCTGGATCTCCCTTTTCAAATGAATTGGCATTGCTAGAAGTTGGTGCCATGCATAGGAGTCTTGCCCTCGGGATATCTTTCCTGTTACACAGTAAAGAACCCACAATTTCTCTTTAATGACATGAATTAATCTCTTACTGCTTTTAACAAACCCTTTCAATCTTGTCTGCATCTTTCACCATACTCAAGTTCCTTTCCTTGCTAAGCTGCACACTTTTTAATTTTGGCTGAGTCTCACATAAACCTCAGTAAATGGAGCAAGCACATACTAGACCACGGTCTCAATGTTTTGCTGCCTTGAAAATTGCTCTGCAGCATATCACAGTCCGCTGCCTTCAGCCTCCCTCAAGTCTTTAGTACGCAGCCAGATTTCGCAGAACACAACACGAATGGCCTCTAACCTGGTTCCTGAGCGAGTCCTGCTCCTCTCAGAAACTTCTCGACAGCCTGAGCTTTGCTGCCTGTATTTTTGCAGGCATTCTCGTCTTCAGAAACTCTGAATGGCCCATTCAGTTCTGCTCATAGCATTCTTGGGCTTCTCTAGCCTGCAGCTCCTCAATCTTCCATATTCTACGAAGCCATTTTACAGGTCGATGAGCCATAAGGTTAGGCAAGTTACTTTGTGGTTTTTATCGTTGCAACGAAGTGTCTGACAAAAGCAATGAAAAGCGTATTTTGGCTCCCGATTTGACCCTATAGTCTACCATGATGAGGAAGTTGTGAGGTTGGGTCTAGAGCAGTGGTGAATGCCAGTGTTCCCTCCCCTTCTCCTTTCTATGAGGTCTGGACCCTAGCCAGTCGGTGGTGCCTACATTCGGGCTGGTTCTTTCCTGCCTCAATTAAACTTCTCTGAAAATGCCCACCGGGTAATAGCCATGCCCAGATGTGTGTCTTGGAGTGAGACAGTTCGTTGTTCAGTGTTAGGAGGGAGTGGTAGCTGATACAGCCACTTATAGCTTACTTTCTTCTTTCATGGAATTATAAATTCAGAGGGATGATCTGGTAATCAGGAAAAAATCGGAAAAAAGATTGCTAGATTTTGCGACTCAGTTGTATATGCTGCATCCGTTCAAAGAAAGAAGTTGGGTGTACATGTTTGGAAGCAGAGGGTAAACTAAGATAGACTATAGTGGAAGATAACGTTTATCTGGATTGAGAAGTAGGGCATACTAGAGTGGAAAGAATGGCAGACTCGGGAGCCATCGTGAGGTGTATAGTACAGTAAGTAGTCCATCCTGAGATGTTAATGTAGCCGCGTCAGCGTCAAAGACGAGAAATGATACTCTTAATGTGTTAGGAATGAACATTTGCTAAACCGCATGAAGGCCAATATAGATTCTGTTGTCTTCTTCTAAAAGTGTATATTCATTATATGTAGATAGCTCTGGTTTTCCTCAGGACGTTTTCATACATGCATAGAATGGCATTTGCACTTGGCCCTTACCTCCCTTCCTCTCCTCTTTCCCCTCTCCTTGTCCTCACTGCTATTTCCATAGACAGTTGTTTCTACTTTTAGGTCGTGTGTACAGAAATGATTCTGTGTATCTGTGTCCACAAATGGGTGAAAACAGGCATTATTTGTCTCTTCAAGTCAGAATTCACTTAATATTAAAATCTTCAGTGCATATCAGTTTTATTACAAGTGACATAATTCCAGTCTACAGCCGAATGAAATGCTGTTATGTGTACATATATATACCTGTTTTCTTTATGCATTCCTCTTGATGGACACTTAGTGTGATTTCACAGGGTGCTCTTGTGAATAGTGATGCAGTGACTACCCTGTGTTGACTTACTGTCCTTTGAGTGAACACCTGGGAGGAGCACGCTGGATCACACAGTCCATCTGCTGTGGTTTTTTTCCCCAGAAGCTTCGTACAGATTTCCAAAGTGGTTTGACCAATTTACAGTCATACTTACTGTTTGTAAGGGCTCCTTTTCCTGTGCATCTTAGCATCATTTATTCTTTTTTTAAAATTATATCCACCATTCTGAGTAGGAGAGATGGACTCTCATTGTCCTTTAGATTGTTTACCTGATGGCTACGGATGAACATTTTCATGAACTTATTGGCTATTTATATTTCATGTCTTTTAATGAACAAATTCTGATTGTCCTGGATGTGAAAATAATCTAAATTTAGACTTGGCAGTTTTATAAAATTAGATAGTACTAGAAAGCTTCTTTGAAGATACTTTATTTTCCGTGTTTTCTTTTTATTCCAGGAGGAAACCAAAAGCAAAGGCACCCCTTCCTCCTGCTGAGACAAAGGGCATGGGTGTTTCTTCTTCTGAGGAGCCTGGAGAGTCAACTGCTGTCATCGTGGAACGAAATGAAAATATGGTAGATAAAGACGTTGACCTCTCGGTGGTCCTGCCTGGAGACATTCTCAAATCTACTACTGTTCCTGGCAGGTATGCTGTAGTCGCTAAAATACCACGACGCCACTTTGTTCTGCCACCATTGAAACCTCTGTGACATGCATCTTCGTTGTTTTCCCTCTTAACAAAATACTGTCATTCACTTGTTACCTTTTCTTTTTTCTTTTTTTTAAGTAAGTGCTAAGATAGTAACTCTCTCACATCGTTTTAATATCAAGATTATGTATTCTACCAGGTCAGTTCAGTGATTAAGATTTGGAATTTTTACACGTCTCGTTCTCTATTAATATGTGTTAAAAGTAAGCCTGTCCTAATGTTCCATTTGCAAGTCGAGGCTCGAAAGCCGGAGCCTGCAGCACGCAGGTCTTCCCTCTATTCTCCCTTCTTGTTTCCCCTTCAGGCTGCTGCTGCTGGGATGGAGGAGTTACTTTGCTTAGAATGTAGCATTTTCTTACCACAACACATAGATTTGTATGCGACATTAGGGATTTTTTTCCCCACAATTTACTGCTTTAATTCTATAAACCTGGGTGAATCAAGTAGAAATAGAAAATCAAACTTGAACTAGCAAGGAACCAAGATACAATTTAGGAGGCTTGATGGTTTTGAATACTTAACACAAATGTTGGGAGAGTGGATCAAAGCCCCTGGTACTTTTCCGTTCCGCCCTGAAGTGGAAAGTTACATGAACTGTCTGCCTCACCACACTCACTTCTTACCTCCACCCTTCTGTTGTTGCCCAGTAGCATGTCTTAGAAATTGAAGCATAGCATGAACCTGCGCATGTACGGCACAAGAAGTAAGCATTGTGGTGGTCATTGCGTTCTAATGCTGTGGCTTTCTGTGAAACCCTCACTCAGCATAACCGCAATTTTAGATCAATTAAAGTCTTATGTAACACTATAATATTATAAAAATTGATGAACATAAAACAAATTCAGCCTTAGGAAATAATTCTTAACCATGTCTTAAGTCTCCTTAAATCATAGTAAGTTACCTTTTTTTTTCATTTGTTTTTGTAGCGGCATTAGCTCTAGGGTTTCTTGTTTCTTTGTGGAACCCTATTTATGAGGTTGCTATACTTGTGACTATCCTTGGTGGACTCCTACCTCTGACTGCACTCTTCTGGGGAGGAAGTTGCAGACAGTGACAGTCACATCAGTACTCTGACATCCTAGCTTGACTTAAACAGCGATGGGAATTGCCGCAGCAGAGGCAATAAAGTGTATTTGCAGCAGTTAGGTTTTCCTGCTTTTCTCTAAGGTGTACAGATAAGGCTGGTTTCATCACCAGCACGCCTTTCTTCTGGAATTCCCCAGGAATCGACTTTGGATGACTTGAATTTGTTCCTCCTTTCCTTTCTAGTCTAAATTAGAACTGATTTTATAATGGCCTGTCTTCTTATTTTTGGGGTCTGAGTTTTCTTCTTATGTGACTTGAAGGTTCCGAATCATTTTTGCTACGTGTGTTCTTACCAGGACCGTAGATCTGTTCACACCTTTCGCCTTCTAGCTCTTTGGCTTCTCCATTCCTCAAACCTGAGTAATTTTCCATCAGTCAACTTCTGTGTGTGTCCAAGCCCAGCTGTCATTGATTTGTGATATTCGCTTATCTATGAAAATGTTTTGTGCCTGAATTGTTAGGATTAAATAACACATCGTATATTGCTAGAATTACATGAAATGCTATCACTGGTTGGCACATAATTGCCCTATTTTTTAGTCATGGGGAGATGATGCTGAAGTTCAAAGCCAGCATCCAGGAAGTTCTGTATCACCAAGCCATACCCCCAAACTCTTTTGTATAGGGACCTGATTTCCTTCAGCTAGGCTCTCCCCCTTTATGGCTCCAAACAGATTCCTCTCCATTTGTGCAACAATGGCAATTCAATACGAAATCAAGGAACCGTGGAGATCGGGATATGTTAATTTCTCCTCTGAAATTAAGTAGGCTTGTCCTTCCCTGCCTTCTTTTATATATTTTAAGCCTTACCACATGACTCTTTGTTCTTTGACAGGTATTTTTTTTAAACCTCAGTACCCATTGAACGTATGACCACCCCAACCCTCCCCAGGACTTCCGTCTGTCCTTTTTCTCCAGTCAGCTTATGTAGGCTCACATAACACTTTCTACAAAACATCCTGATAGCCCAGAATCACCCGCTTCATCTCACTTCCACACTCTTGACTCTTCATGCAGTAGACTAGTGTTTCGTGCTATGCTTTCTACATATTTATCTTTAAAAAAGCAAAGATGCTTTTTGCCTTTAACACGTGTGTGTGTGTGTGTGTGTGTGCCTATGTGTGTTCCTACCTGTGCATGTGGAGGCCAGATGAAAGTGTTAGATCCTCTGGAGCTGGGGAACCAACCTTGGGTCCTCTGGAAAAGTCTTAACTGCTGAGCCATTCTTTCCAAGTAGCGATCATGGTAGAAATGTCCTAAAAGGAAGTGTCTCTAATTCTTTAAAAATTTTGTTTAGGGTTCAAGTTTTGTAAGTTGGAATTTATTTGCTCAGGTTTTAATGTAACAGCTTGCTTCAAATCGTCTTACCACCCAAGAGCTAACCGTGTGTGGTCATTTTTTTGAGCCTTTCAGATAGAGCACTAATGATGATTTGAAATGTCGATGGTACAAAGCCACTGTGTGATTTTGAGTCTGTGATACTTCCTTGCAATACTTTTTAGGTATTTTAGAGTGCAGTGTGGGGCTTTTCCGAGTATCGTTTGGAGTATGGTAGGGTGTGATGTAAGTGTGATTAAAACTGTCTTAACAGTTCCAGGAACCGATGAACCATTATTTTAAGAGGCGATAATAAGCACAAAAGTGTTCCAAATAATAAAATATAGTTTATTTATTAAGAATATTAGCTAATAGGGAGACTTAGACCTTCATATCTTTGTAAATGTAAAAGGGAAAATTCTTAATGGAAAAAAGAGAGACCGCCCGAAACTTCAAAGTAGAAACGCCTAGCTAGGAATTAGTTTGCTTCACAGCTTACTGTGACCTCGGAAACATCAGCTGACCGCTCTTGGCTTTTTGTGTTAAATGACCAGAGATAGTTGACATAAAACCTGTGGCTTATGCATACTTTGTCCAGTGCCACTAAGAGCTACTCCGACTGGTACAGGGCAGATCAGCAGCCGACTCAGGACGTTCACAGGGAGTAGAGTGCCACCTATTGGAAGTAAGTAGACTAATAAAAATGACAGGAGGACACCATTGCGAGTCAGTTTGTGTTACAAAGCAATTAGGGATACCAGAACTCAAAAGTTCACAGATAATTGTCTTTATTGAAAACTGTTAAGTAAAACCAGGTCTGTAGCCAGCACCTGGGAGCTAGAGGCAGGAAGATCAGAAGGTCAGTCATCTTCAGCTAAGTAGCAACTTTGTGATCAGTCTGTAAAACATGAGACCTTATTTCAAAAGGACAAGTAAAATGACAACAAAAAAGTTGCAAGCATTCTTCCAGGCTGGTTTGGTCATTGTCTGAGTCAAAGTTTCTATTGCTGTGATGAAACACCATGACCAAAAGCAACCTAAGGAGGCTTATACTTCCAAAGCACTGTTCATCACTGAAGGAAGTCAGGACAGGAAAAGAAGCAGGACAGGAGCTTAGAGGCAGGAGCAGATGCAGAGGCCGTGGAGGGATGCTGCTTATGGGCTTGCTCAGCCTGCTTTCTTATAGAACCCAGGATCGCCAGCCCAACGATGGTACCACTCACCATGTCCTGGGCCCTCCCCTCCCCATCAGTCGCTAATTAAGACAATGCCCTATGTGCATGTCTACAGCTGGAACTTCCAGAGGCATTTTCTTAATTGAGGTTCTCTCTTCTCAGATGACTTTAGCTTACATAAAATTAGCACCACAAGAATACCACCCCCTTTTCGTTCCCTTTTAATTATTTTCCATATAGTGACGGGCCCTGGTCCTTGGCTATGAGTTTCCATTTGTTGTCAGCATATCGAGAACTGAGCTGTGTTTACAGGAGTCTCTTTGTGATGCTCCGTTAGTTTCTAACAAATTCCTCCTTTCTCTGCTTTTCTCTTAACTTCAGTTTCCTTCTGCCGTCGCCGCCGTTAAGTAGACTTAATATGTAAACTCAAACAAACAGGGCCTCTTTAGTGACCTTTTCACCTCACCATTGAAGAAGAAAAGCATAACATTTCCTCAAAGAAGCAACGTAGTACTTACAGAACTTTTAGTATGAAAAAAGGGCTCAAAGATAAACTCTGACGTTTCTCCTGGTAATTGCAGACTCAGTCAAGTTAATAACAAAGACTAACCATACCACAACAGTGCGTGCATGTGTGTGTGTGTGTGTGTGTGTGTTATATTTAGTAGATATATTCTTTTTTTTGTTAGATTGTTTTTATTTGTGTTAGGATGTGATGATTTGTGTATGTGTGTTGTTGCTGTTGAGACCAACAGGACCTTGGCCTCTAACCCAGGTTGTCTTTGAACTCAAGTGTCCTCTTGCTTAGTTTTTCTAGCTCTGGAAGGTGCTTGGCAGTTAGAATAGGTTTCTTTTTAAATTAAGGGTCTCTCTCTCTCTCTCTCTCTCTCTCTC
>LOEQ01001172.1:243549-254114 GCA_001685075.1 Bramus lutescens | reverse complement strand
CCCTCCCTCCCTCTCCATGGTTTCTCTGTGTAGCCCTGACTGTCCTGGAACTCACTCTGTAGTCCCAGCTGGTCTTGAACTCACAGAGATCCATCTGCCTCTGGCTCCCAAATGCTTCAATTAAAGCTGTGTGCCACCATCTCCCGGCCAGGGGTTTTCTTTTTTAAAATAAAGGTAATTTTTTATAATTTGCTGTGGAAATAGCATTCAAAGTGAATGATCAGGTAAACTATAATATGAAATGATGGCTTTCAAAGAAGAAAAGACTTTACTCTTCCTTTGCTTTTAGTGTTGGTTATGAAACCGTTTCACAGTTTAGCAGTGACCTGTTCAAACGTTAACTGCCTTCAGATCTTGCTGGTTGTGTTCATCTCCTGGTTTCTTGTGGCGTACTTAAGTGCTCCTTAAAGCCATGGTGAGCTGTGTTCTCTATCTTGGACACACAGTAGCCAGTGCCCTTTCATCCCCTGCCAGCTCTTCACTGCATAGCTCTCACTCAGTTGTTGGTGTGCATTCGGAAGGCAGAGAAACAGTTCAGCGCAAAGCAGTTTTGAGGATTTGTTGAAATCGCATGAGATTCATTGTTAGAGACTGGGGAAGATTTAAAAACTTAATAGAAAGAATCCTACTTATTCTTATGTTGCTTAAAATGCATCTCTTCACTCATTGTCATCTGTTCCTGTTTTCTAGAGTGTTCTGTTAGCTCCTTTTATCCCCGAGTCATTACTAAGGGCAAGCACGCCTTTGCTCTCAGCTGTCTCAGATTGAATGAAAAATTACCTAGGCACCCTGTTGGCAAATGACCTTGTTTAAACATGGGCAAGCTTGACAATCCACCTACGTCATTTCTGCAAGTCTGGCTGTTCTTGGAGCCCTTTATGGCATCGTGACCTGTATCTTTTGATGTTCAACTGGATCATTAAAACACAGAAATAGAAGCTCTAACCATCCGTTGTCAAAACCAGGTTAAGATTACTACTACTCTGTGTCCCAGATACAGAAGGGTCCCAGAGGATGTAGGGAGAATTTGATGAAGCCTTTGATCTATCTCTGTGGTAAAGTTGTAACACAAAGCAAGTAGGCTGTTCTAACCATCCGTTTCAACACCGTGGACACTATCTTCAATCATGAGTATGCTAAAAGGTAGCTAGAAATCTCCTCTGGATTGGAGAGTCAGAATATCCTAATCCAATGATTATTATAGCTGTTGTGTATAATATGATTTCTTAACCTCCTTTGGTTCAGTCATAGTGGAGGAATAGCTTTAATCATGGATACAAGCTCAAATGAAATAACAGACAGGAATTAAATACAAAAGGTGATCATTTGTTTGTAAAAAGAAGTTGGAGATCTCGTAAAGATTCCTTCATGTCAAAAAGAGTTTCTAAAGACCTTTTTTTCTTTTAAAACATTAGCTGTTTTAATTTTTTTAATATGCCTTCCAGGAAATAGTTATATAAATGAAACTATTAATAATAATATGGAAACAATAATAATAATAGTAACATTGTATCTAGGTAGTGAGATTAATCAGAATTCACAGTGGTATGGAGATGAGGGGAGGGGGCCAGTGCGCATGTCAGTCAGCGTCCATTCAGCGCACACGCTCCTTCACCACTTCACTAATTTGCTTTGGGTCTCTAATGCTCCTGCCTTGGGCTACAGGTGCTTTTCCTGAGGTAATCTGTGGCCGAACCTGCTTGCTAACTGTCGTCAGTCACATCACATCAGGACAGTCATTCCTAAGCTAACATTGTTGTCTTTGACAACTTTGGCGTTTGGCTGGTATTCTCATGTATGTTGAAGGACGACTTTATGTTCTGTGGGAGCAGTATGTGACTAGCAAGTCTAGCTGTGACCATCAGACGTGGCACTTGCTTCAGGTTTGAGTGCTATCTGATAGTGTTGTGGCTCCTTTTTGGCAGAGCTAGACTGTGATTCCTACCCTTCTGGTGGAGGAAGACTCCGAGGTGTTTTCGTGTCAAAGGCTGAGGTTTCTCTTAAATGTTTTAACCATTCGACCTTGTCTGAAGGTATACTTGGAAAAGATACCAGCCCCCTTTAGTGTTGATGGCACAGCTTTGTGCAGAACAAGGCTGCCACGCAAATTTTCTAAAGTTTTCAGTACATATCTTTTTCTAAAGCATGTAGCTTTCCCTCCAACAGCTGTTTCTCCATGCATCAGCCACTGCACATGGATGTGTGTGTGTGTGTGTGTGTGTGTGTGTATGTGTATGTGTAATCTTGCTGTTCAAGCAGAATTGCCCAGGACGAAATAACCACTGGCTGTTTCTCTAAACATGGACCAGCATTGCCTTCCTTCTGTGCCTCCTTCAGGTCCTGGGAATAAAGATGGCTAAACTGGGGTCTTTTATGAGAGGTGACCACATCCAGGTGTGCATGGGTCCTAGATAAATAAGGTCTGGGTCAAAGTGGCCAGAGCCCCAATCACAATTCCTGAGTGTTATGCAGTTCCCTTGGAAACTTTATGTAATTTCCCAAGTGTTGTATTCTCCCCCTCTTTCTCCTCCTCTCTTCCCTCAGTATTTAGCCCAGGCCTCCGGACTGCTGGCTTCCTAGCTTTACAGGTATATGCTAAGCTCCCCATGGAAATTTTTGCTCTAGCCTTCTAACTGTTCTCACAGCCTTTTAAATGTCACTCTATAAAATCTTCCCCGAGAAGCTGTAAAAACACTGTAAGATTATAACTGTCTTTTGTTTGTTCGTTTGCTTGTTTTTAGATGCTCTGCACCCAGGTCTGTGGAATCTTGGCATTCCAGGTAGCGCCGACGTGTGAGCCTTCCCAGCTCACTGGTTCTCTCCAAGTCTCTATTCTCAGGTCATTTCCCGTGTAAATCATCCCCCCTCACCCTCCCCATCCCCAGCATTTATGGATGAGAGTCTTATGTATTCGTTTTATTATCTCTCTAAATCCAGGCTTTGCAAACTGTAGCTTGCGATCATTTATTTTGATTTAGTTTTATTTATTTTGATTTGTATTGATTTAGTCATTTATTTTGCAGCAGAGTGCTACTTATATTTGGGGGAGATGCAGGGTACCATTAAAGATATACCTCTTGTGAGATGGGTGTAGTCTGAGTCCCTGGGTTCAACCCACAGGTTAGTGAGCTGGGGAGAGAGGTATAGCTCTTCTTGCATGGAGATTGGAATGGCCTGGGGATTAAACCAAGCTGAATATCGGGGGTGGTTTGAAATTCTAGATAAAGTGGTATCTCACCTCAGGTCCACATGGTGACAGCTGGCCCTTCAGCTCTCCTATAAGAGACTATGTCTCTTAAAACAACAACAACAACAACAACAAACTAAATCAGAGAGGTAACGGACCTGGCTCTGCAGTTAGCACAGACAGGCGTGAGGCTGTATTGAATATTAAGCAGGTGTACTGAATTTGGCATGGGAAGCTGAATGGTGAGTTTCCTAGCCTCATTTCCCATCAAGCTTCCTGAAATCCAGTAGCTAGTTTCATATAGAATTGAAATTAGAAAAATCATTTTTACTTGCAGTTATATTTCCCCCAAAATGAAAGGGGGTGACTGGTCACAGATTTCCCTAAAGCGAAGTCCATGAACCACCCCCTCTGCCCATGAAATAAGAAACAGGACTCAGCCAGTCTTGGTGACTCACACCTTTAATCCCAACACTTGGAAGGCAGAGACAGGTGGGTTTGAGGCCAACCTGGTGTACAAAGTGAGTTCCAGGACAGCTAGAGCTACATAGAGAAACCCTATCTCAAATAACCAAAAACAAATAAACAAACCAAAAAACAACAAAACAGGAACTTTGTGCATTGTTGTGATGATTTTGTCTTAAGTGTGAAAGGTTCAGGATTACCAGGCAGTTGAGGAAAATGTCATACAAAGATTTTAAGATTTTATAATTTCCTTTTCCTAAAGGGCTGTCAATTAAGAAAGGCAAGACCACAGTGTTCTGTTAATGTGAACAAAAACTTAATTGTGGCCTGGCGGTGGTGGCGCACACTTTTCATCCCAGCACTTGGGAGGCAGAGGCAGGTGGATCTCTGTGAGTTCGAGGCCAACCTGGTCTACAAGAGCTAATTCCAGGACAGGCTCCAAAGCTGCAGAGAAACCCTGTACTGAAAAAAAAGAACCCTTAATTGTGTATCAGCAGGTTGTACCCATGGAAAGGGGACTCCCAAAACTGAGAAGTACCCCGAATGCCACAGTGGGTGTGCAAGAATCTTGTGGAAGTTTTCCTGCCTAGAGATCAGCCCTGTATTCTCCTGTCGGCTATTAATTGTTAAAAACTCAATCACTTACTTCTATTGCTTTACAGAAGGACTTATAAACTTTTTATATCAAGGGCCAGATAAAAATATTAAGCTTTGTAGGCCATACAATGTACAGACCACACCAACCTCAGTCTGCCTCTGTAACAAAAAAGCATCCTGAGACATTGTATTAACAAGTCATAACAGTGACAAGCGCGATATGCCTTAAAATTCAATTTAAAAAGCAGAAAACAGAAAGCAGGCATAATGGCACACAGCTGTACTCCTAGCACTAGGGAGACTGAGGCAGGAGAATCACAAGGCTGAGGCCTGGCTGTGGGTTCATAGGGAGTTGCGTCTGCCTAGGCTTCCAGCAGATTGTCGGGGGCCGCAAAGTATAGTGGCTGACACGTGGACTGGTCTGTGAAATAGTGTAGTAGAGCTTTTGGAACAGGCATGGTATAACACCTGTGCAGTGACAGCAGAACCTAGGGAATACTAAGTATTCTGTGCGTGATGTAAGAACCCACAGGGCTTGTCAGACGTTTGGGGGTCCTCATATATTTGTTCACGAATATATAATACACATATATGCACACTTTAAAACCCAAAACGAGGTATTTTATTCAATTAGTGCTTTGGATGTAGCCTGTTCATGAGCTGAGGACTGCAAGTTCTAACATGGAGGACTGTGTTATAAACCAAGTGACTGCTCCTGGGTAAGGAAAGACTCCTACAATTTATAATGTAAAAACTTGACAAATAAAAATATGTAGAAAATCTCTGAACCAGTCCTATTCTCTAAGATCTGAAACATTCTAACCACCACCTTTAGTCTGCTGGGATTTTGTCTTCCTAATCATGAGATGTTTAAGTTGCTCTCAGAACTCTTACTTTGTGGCCTTGCTTTATATCTTGAAGACAAACAGGACCAGGGTAGGATTCTTCAGACAGTTAAGTTGCACAGTCTATTCAGTTGGACTCTAAGGATCATCCTTCCTCCTGTCTTACAGTAAGCCGATGATGGACTTGCTCGTGTTCCTCTGTGCACAGTATCACTTAAATCCGTCAAGCCACACAATTGACTTACTGTCTGCCGAAGAGAATCTCCTCAAATTTAAGCCAAACACACCAATAGGAATGCTGGAGGTAGAGAAGGTCATTTTAAAGCCAAAATCTCTGGACAAGAAGAAGCCTACACCGATAATTCCAGAGGTGAGAATTCTATCACAGATTTTGATGTTCATATGGATGAGATAGTCAGTTGATTTTTTTAATCAATATTTATGGTTCATCATAAATGAAATAAAAATTAGATTTCTGATCTGGCTTTTTAGACTATGGTTATCATGTTTCCCAAAACGACTTTGTTATCTGCTGGCTATCCATTCTTGGGTCAACTAGAATTGGGGGAACAATTTAGATATCAAATGCTCTAAAAATGACAGGATTGGCTACATCAGGATCTGATAGTAATTCATGTTTAAGTTATGCTTTGAAATATTTTATATTTACATATTTTAAAAACCAATAGATATTTAATATGTTCGACCTCTATAAATTTTGTAAGTCATTAGTACAACATACAGTCAAATCACGATTTATTATCTTGTAAAGTAGCTTGTTTTTCTTTTTTAATAATTGTTTTTGTGTGTGTGTAGTACATGTTTGTGTGTGTGTGTGTGTGTGTGTGTGTGTGTGTGTGTGTGCAGTAAATGTTCAGGTGGACGTACAGAGGCCAGGAAAGGAGAATGAGTATCCTAACCTTATCACTTTCTGCCTTGTTCCTTTGAGGCAGGGTCTTTCCCTGAGCCTGGAGCTATTGTTTTCTAGCTCCTCTGGCAGCAAGAGCCTGTGCTTCTCTTGTCTCTGAGCCCACAATACTGGGGCTGTAGGCATGTGTGAAACCATGCCCAGCTTGTTCCATGGATCATGATTGTACAGTACACACTATTAACCACTGAGCCATCTATTCAGATCCTTAGTTGTTTTTAACATGTGAATTTTATCCAGAAAGTTTGAACCATGGTAATGCTAATTCTTTTGATATTCTTACCATTATTTATTTGTGTATTTGACCAATACCAAACTCAGGACTTCATATTTGCTAAACAAACATTCCACCAGTGATCTCATGTTTATAGAGGTTACTTTACTTTTCTCTTAAAATTATTCTCAAAAAGTTATTGCTATAAACAGAGGTGTATACATTTATGACTTTGAAAAATACTTCTGAGTTGTGAACATCAATATTTTTACTTCATAAAATGTTAAATTTTGTGTACTGACTTGAATACATACATTCTTATAATGTCTTCATTGCTTATAAGCATTTACTAAAAATGTTGACCAGGATTTCATTATAAAACTTTGGCTTTAATATTTGATTGAATGTTAAATATGAATAAATCTGTCTTCTATCTAGGTCTAAATGTCCCTGCTGTATGCAATGCTATTGATCCATGTTGGAGCAATTTTATTTATGTAGCAAATAGATTATCAGTCTCAGGGGCCCCTCAGTTACATACAGGATTTTAGTTTTATGAATGAACATCATTGAGGATCTGAAAACTGGATGTTGTTTAGTGTAGCTACTTATGACAGAGTTCCATATTTAATGGGTTTAATCCAGTTACATCAAAATAGGGAGACACTTGAATGAATGCCAATAATTTTGGAATTGGTGGTATGTTTAAGTAAGGATGATTTTGATATCTTTACTGTTATGTTAGAGCTAATTGGGGCAATAGTAATATAAACAAGAAACGTCAATGACAATCTGAAGTATTCTCTTACTTACAACTGACTGTGTGCCTGGAATGATGCTAGGCTCTTAGTGTGGTTGATCTGATTGGTCCTATTAGAAGAATAGTATGTTTTTAAATACTTCGTTTTTTTTCCCCATGAGCTATTGACACCCTATTACAAGGCAAACATTCTTTAAATAGAAAACAAAATAAACATAGGTATTATTATGTGAAAATAAATACTTTAAGACACAATGTAAAATATTAGTAATACCACATATGAGCCTTTGTCCTTGTTGGATATAAATGTGCTTAATATTTTACTATCAAATATTTTAGCTGGATGGTGATGATGCATGCTTTTAATCCCAGTACTTGGGAGGCAGAGGCAGGCAGATCTCTGTGAGTTCGAGGCTAGCCTGGGTCTATAGAGTGAGTTCTGGAATAGCCAGGGCTGCACAAAGAAACCCTGTCTCGGAAAACTAATAAAAATAAAACAGTTAAATAGAAACAAACTTAAAAGAATTTTGAATTTGCTGGGCAGTGGGGGTGCATACCTTTAATCCCAGCACTCGGGAGGCAGAGGCAGAGGCAGGCAAGTCTCTGTAAATTCAAGGCCAGCCTGGTCTATAAGAGCTAGTTCTAGGACAGGCTTCAAAGCAACACAGAGAAACTTTGTCTCATAAAAAAATAAAATAAAATAATTTTGAATTTAATTTATCTATTAAAGAAACAAATTGAGCTAGGCCTGGTGCATGGCTGTAATTCCAGATACTTAGGCTGTGACAGCAGGATCACAAATCGAGACATACCTTGGCTATCTATTGAGTTCAAGTCCAGCTAGGATGACTTAGTAACACTCTGTATTAATATGAAAATTGGAAAGAGAGCCAGGTACATAGCATAATAGTTGAGCACCTGTCTAGCAAGAATAAAACCTTAAATTCAATCCCCAGGATCATTAAAAAATTAAAACAAAAGGCTGAAAATTTTATTTTCTTAGAATTTGTTTTAAAGTTAGGACATAGCATTATTGAGAAGAAAAATTTTCCACCAGGAGAAGATGGAAAGAACCTGTTTGCTGAGGAAATGTAAAGCCTCAAGTAATGCGTCACTCGGGGTACCGCTGCTGAAAGTTGGTTGCAGTAAATGACTGTGGTGTAGCTATTTAATTCCCATGTTACAGAACCTATTGTTGTGGTCAGCTGTTCTAGATAATCACTCTAGATGCATTTGTAGCAATGTTGTTTTAGTAAATAAATTGTGTTGTAACTGTGGCTTTAATTTACCTTGCAGAAAACTGTCCGAGTAGTGATCAACTTTAAGAAAACCCAGAAGACCATAGTGAGAGTTAGTCCCCATGCACCACTGCAAGATCTTGCTCCCATTATATGCAGTAAATGTGAGTTTGATCCCTTACATACAGTGTTGCTGAAGGATTACCAGGCTCAGGAGCCCCTGGACTTGACGAAATCTCTTAATGACTTGGGACTAAGAGAGTTATATGCCATGGATATCAGCAAAGGTAAGTAGACTTTTCCCCCTTCCCCACTTAAACGATTTGTGTGTGTTTGTGTGTTGTGTGTGTTTTTTGTAGTGTTTATGGGTAGATGCTCCCAGCTTCATAATGCCAGTGATTTAATGGATCAATCATATGGATGGAAAGAGGATAAGAAGAAAAAAAGTTGAATAGAAATAAGTAAGTCAAACCAACTGTGCAATTTAACTTCATAGCAGTTACTAAAATGGGAAGAAAAACTGATCCTCTTGGCTATCATCACATTTTATATTTTGGTAGCTTTTTTTTTTTCTTGTGGTCAGGTTTCACCAGGATGCTTAGCTTGGGCTTAAACTTCTGAGCTCAAGAAATCCTCCTGTTCCAACTCATTCAGTAGTTTAGGATGACAGTCTCGTGCCACCATGTCCTGCTTTGGGTGGGATTTAACTTACTTTCTTGTACCTTTTGGATTTAAATAAAGTAGATACTCCTGTGCCAGCCCATGGCTGTTCTAGTGAAGGGGTAGTTTGTTTATGAAGACTTTAGTTTTGTATGAGCCTTTTATTGAATTCTTTTCTTAGGTCAACACCCAGAATAAACTTGCGTAGAAAATGAATCATAAATACTTCCCCAAATTTTCTAGATAGCAGAGTTTTCATTCGTACAAAGAGGGGATACATCAAAATGTGGAGATCTCAAATGAGGTTGATACCCCCCTCCTGCGCGCCCCCTATGCCTGGTAGACTAAGGCAGCTTTAGATATTCAGTGTGAATCTCTTTCATTCAGGGAAATGAGGGTGTAGTGGAGGACACAGTTAATGCACGCTGCACAGAGAATTTCAGATACTACACTGAGGGTGTGGTCCGGTGTAATCCTCAGACTGCTGTTTTGAGTCAGTGATGTTCAATAGTTAACGGACACTATCATCACAGTCGTTTTCTTCTTTTTACTCCTCTTGCTGTAGCCCCCTCTGTCACTGCCTTCCGTAAGTCCTCTCTCCAAGGTAAGATACATGAATCAGGAGAAATTGTAAATGATAACACAGAACTGGACCAATTAAAACTGGGATTCTAATCTTATTTCCTTAACATTACTAACACATATATCCCGTAAGGGATTTTAACTGAGAAAATCTTGAGGGCTTAATTTCCTAAAAAACGAATTTATAGGTTCCCTCTTCTGATTTCCGGTTCTAATTATAGTAATTTCACTTCAACAGAGTGCTGATAAATGATGTCATTCTAGAACTGGCTGTAATCATATATAGATCTGTAGTTCATTGCTTAGGGGGTGGGGTGTTCAAGGGTTCCAAGTTAGAGGCCAGCCTTAGCTACATACATTTTTTAAAAAATCCCATACACTAAAAACAATATGGGAAATGTATTGTGCAAAAAGTGTGGGAAAATGAATTTGTTCCTCTCATGTGGGGGAAAATGATTTGGGTAGGAGCCTGCTTGGAACCCACCAGGACTGGACTTGTGGAGGCAGGAGAGCTCATTTTACAGTGTCAGAGTCCAGCCGGTCAGGTCAATCCAAACCCGGTAGATGTTCTTACCCCCCTTTCCTTCTCAAGTTGCTTTTGGTCATAGCATTTTTATCCCAGCAGCGAGAAGGAAAGTATGGCAGGCAGCTAATATCGCAATACGTATTAGTGCAATCGCTCACAGTAACACACTAAAGGAAAACTGCATTCCAGAAACTGAAACATCAATAACTCCAACACGAACTAAGTAGGGCACACTGCACAAGGGCCTTCCTAAGGCTAACAAGTAACCGTGAGGGCATGGGCAGGGCTGCAAGGCTAAAGGTTCTTCATATGCTTTACTTCTGAGAACACCTCTGTGAAGGAGGAAATAAGAGCTTCATTCTGAGCTGTTTTCCCCACTGGTATAGGTTAGCCAGCGGTGTGACAAATAAAAACAAGCAAACAAACAAAAAAACCAAAGCCCAGCATTCCGTTTACATTTAAGGAATCAAGTGCCCAGATTTGAATAACTTGGGAACTCATGGACCCATTCAGCAAGTATGGTCAGAATATGTCAAATCATGCTTCCTTTGGGACACCTGGCA
>LOEQ01001172.1:224263-240327 GCA_001685075.1 Bramus lutescens | reverse complement strand
GACCTCTGGAAGAGCAGTCAGCGCTCTTAACCGCTGAGCCATCTCTCCAGCCCCCCTGAATATATCTTTTTATGAGATCGATTCATCTAAAAATATCCACACTTCCCTTGCTTTATTCAGTGGAGCATAAATGAGATTTAGGTAAATATGATAGGCCATAACACCATCTATGCTATTATTTATATAGTCTGGTAGAGCCATTTAAATGACGTGAACAGCAAAATGTATTTTGAGTTACTTAGACCACCGAGAGGTGCTCCAGTATTGAAGTCGAGGGATTTTATTCTTTCTGTTGGATGGTTAGCAACTCAGAGAAATGAACTCTTTAAAAGCTTAGTATTTTCTTATCTAAGTTAATACTGTGGCATAAAAATATCATCTTACAAAACAGAAGGGTAATTACTCCCAACCCTGAGAGAGTCACTTGCTGACAAAACTTGCAAGGTATTCATTCTGTATTTGGACGGTGGTTCACAGAAAAGGAGCGCTCTGTGTTTCGTCACAAGTGTGTTTGCGAGCACAATAGTTGGGTAAAAGACTCCGTTCGGATTCCAGAATGTCAAGGATAGAGCGTGCATGGGCTTGAGCAAGAACCAAACTGCCGCTGGGCAAGGAAGAAAGGACAAGGCTGGTCCTAAAGACTCCCTTTCGTGTTACAGCCCCTTTATACTTCTTTATAAGAACAAGAACCTTTCAAAGATTATTGTCCACTTCACCTGCCTTAAAACTAAACTCTTACATGCTCATGTAACTTTCAAGCTAGTCTTCCATTTGTACAGAAGTTACATCTATTCCAACCCTCTTCATTTAGGCCATTCTGGGAGCTTTCTGTGTGCTTCCATTTCCAAGGAGTCTGGTACATCTAACTAGTGTCTGCCTCGTGCATGTCTGAGCCATGCCACCAGCAACCTCATGGAAAGAAGGCTGGTTCCTTTGATTCTCACCCTCTGCTCTGTGACCACCTGGTGCCCTGTGTTAAGTAAAAATTTTTTTTGTATATTGCCTTTGGCAAATTATGCATCTTTTTGCAATTTTCCGATTATTTTGTCTTTTGATCTGGAACATCTGGGTAGTAGTTCTTTGATGTATTGTTCAACAGGAACCAGAATTATTTGTTTTTCCTTAAAAGAGCTGAGGAACCACTTTTTTGTTTATTCATTACCAAAATCCATAATGATTAAGCCGGGGCTATGTTTGTCTGTGTGTGTCTACTCTTGTACACACAAGAACTCATGTCTTCTTGCGCATCTCGTCACTTACTACTTAGACTCATGGCTGGATTCTATGTGACTAATCACCCTTCATTTTTATCTCTTTCTTCATCTTGATAGTCTTCTTATAACTTAGGAGTTTTAACAGGCCCACCCCCCTTTTTTAAAAAAAAAAAGAATTACTATTTCTTTATTTTCTATACAGGTCATACTGAATCTATGTTTAATCTTAAGTCTACTTACTATTCTCTTTAAGAAAGGCTATTTTGTTGTTGTTGTAGAATTCGTGAGTGGATTTCAACCATAGTGGTTTGAATAATGCCCCTCTAAGAGTTGTATTGAGGTCCTGATTTAACCAGCGTGCAGATTCTAAGGTTTAGATTCCACTAAACAGCCGCTGGTGTGAGTATTACAGGCCCCTGGCTCCTCCCCACACCCCATTGTTCTTGTTTCAAAACCAACCCCTGTGCTTTCCTATCATTTCTCCTCACGGTGCCTTCTGGGAAGAAGAATCCTACTTCTCTGGAAGCATGCTTCCCTTTTGCTTGTCTACGTATCACCCTCTACCTCTCTTTATTAAGCCCTAATGCTTGTAAAACATGACATAGAAATAGAGAGCATGCATATGGATTTCAGTTTGGAGCTACTGCCATCTTGTTTTAAGTTGGGCCAGAATGCAAAGGCTAAGATCCTTGTTAAGATGATTCTCACAGCATGGAGACAGAAGAGAAGAAGGCCATGTGCAGACCCAGGCCAGCCTAGGGCTTCTGCCATACAGGAACACTGGAAGCCACCAGAGACTGCAATAGGCAAGGGCAGGGGGCAGGTCTCTCCCCTTGCTCTGATTTCAGACTTCTGGCCTTCAGAACCTATTTTAAGCCATGCGAGTTTTTACAGCATTCCTAGGAAACTATTATACCAGCTTTGTAGTTCTGATCTTTGTCTTCTTGCTGTTAGATATGAACACATGGATACTTACTGACTCATCATTATATGTAAATCAGCACATCTGACTTGAATTCCATTTTTACCCTGTATTCAGAAGTTCGGAATCATCTCAGAGTACGTCTGTCTTACAGTTTTCACGTCTGTTAGAGACCAGGCTTTCATTTATTCTCATAGCGTCTCCCATTCCCTCTGCTCAAGTCATTGCCACAGCAATCCGGGGTGGAGAGTCAGAAGTGAACCTGCTTGCCTTGTCTTCCCATTGCTCTCTGTGGCTGGCTGGCGCATTTGTGTTTCTTATCTACCACTTCCCAGGTCAGAAACTGTATCAGCGATCACTTTTTGTGTCTCAAGTCCATCTATTGACTGATCATAATTTTCCTTTTAAACTTCTATTCCTTGTCAATTTCAGGAGTCTCTGAACTCTAAGCAGGACATCTGAGTCATTGTTGCTCATGTAAAGTCTCACCTCTCATCCTTTCAGAATGGAATGATGCCTCCTGTGCCCTCTGTAGGTCCCGCTTCTCCACAGAGTTGATTCCTAATGAAGAATGTCCTAAGGATAATCATTGCCTTCTCTGAATTTGTCCTGTGTGGTTTAATTTGTGTGTTGGCCTATAGATAGGATACTTATATAAATCATAATTAACTCTTGAGTTGATCTTGTTTATATTCAAATACTCGTGAAGTTCAGCAGAACATGTCTATGAATGAATGTTACTTATTTTGTTTTAAATTTTAAATAAAAAATATAAAATACAATGAAATATTATACATATACTTGAACAATTTAGTTTAAATTTTAACAAATGTTATGGTTTTAGTCATTGAAAGTAATAACAATGAATATGAAAACGTAACAGAGAATAAATATGTATGGCCAAAGCTGCTATTGCTTGTGATGCAATATAAACCACAAGGGTGCGCTGTTTAACAGAAGTACAGCATTCTAATTTTTCCATTTTTACCCCCAAAGCATCTTAAAAAAGAAAGAAAATGTTGAAATAATTATATCATGTTATAAATTCTTATTTTGTTTGGTAATGCAACAGGAAAGTAAACTATAACGGTAAATATTAGTAATGCATGAAAAATGTTTATAATTGATGTTTTAACCTTTGTTAATTTTGGTTCTCTTTTAAGTAGTCACTTGTCTAGTGGTTACCTTTGTTAGTCAGTGCTTACTCTAAATGTTTCTGTTTTTTTTTAAAAAAAGTATTAACCACGTTTTTCTACTTTTGCCTTTTCCATATTTAATAATTTGCCTCATTCTTACAGGATATTTCTCAGCATTGGCAAACTGTGGCACTTGGATACTGACTCTGGAGTTATATTCTATATCTATGTATATATATATATGATTCTGGAATTATACACTTTATATATGTGTGTGATTCTGGAATTATAATTTATATATGTGTGTGATTATGGAATTATATAATATTATATATATACGCTGAAATGATTCACATAACTGGCTGTTGATTTTCAATATAATTTTGACAGTTGCTTGTGCTCTTCCCAAAAGTGATCATTAAATCCAAGTTAACAGAATTCTATCCTGACCTTTGTGGGCTTTCCACATCTCACGTTTTATCTAAAGACTTAAGTTTGACTGAAGCTCCATTTAAGTCAGGCCTATAATGTTGTATTTTATATTCATAAATTTTTCTGTACACTTAGGCATGATTTTAAGCTCCATGTAATTTTCTCTGTAAAGGTGAATGAATATATTACATTCTATGAAAATGGTCATTTCAAAATGAATTTTCATTTGGAAATTTCCTGGCAGTTTTTCCTGGAACCATCTGAATGTTTTGTTAAGCAAGTTTTTTTCCCCTAGTGATCTGAAATGTCATTTATGATATAAGGTATATGGCATTCAGCCTTCATTGGTGTGTGTATGAACAGTAACACTGTATTCCTATGTGTAATGTACATAGCCATATATAGTGGGGTTATCAAACACAATGGTATTGACCTAAATTGAAACTAATACAGAATTTTGGAATTAAAGCTAAGTGTAGGAATCTGATTCCTGTACCCTATTTGGTGTCAGTTGAAAACAGATCGCCTTGTCTCTTGGGCCAGCTAACCTCTTAGGCTTATTTATGTTTCAAGTGGAAGTAGAAGGGTTGGAAGTCTTGACCTCAGAATTCACAAAACCTTTGGAGAAGTTTCCCCCTTGGTATAACTCTACTGCTCAGAACCCTAGGCATACAGGCCTCAATAGCTTTCCCCTGCCGCTAGCACAGTATTTGACCTCCTTTGGGACAGGGTTGAGGCTGAAGGCACGGAAAAGGCACAGTATCTACTGGCCATTTCAGTCAGTCTCCGTTTACATGCTGCTACAGAAAACATTGAAATATTGAGAAACTGAGACTTCTTGCCATCTGATATTATGCAAGTGAAATTTAATACCCAGAGTATTAGTTTTTAAATAGCTGGCATATTTTAGGAGTGCTTTACATTCCTCTTTTACCCAGTTTTATCTTTTTCCCTACATAGTGTGGGGGAAAAAAAAAGCAGATGATGTCCTGATGAAGTAAGCAAACATCTGTTTTTATTTTACTTGGTGAATTTTAATTCTAGTTATTTTATGTAGAGTAATTAAGACATTTCCCTGTTGTAATAGATTATGTTTATAGATTTGTACTCATTAAGAAATATTCCTCTTTCTGCTTTTTTTGGTTCAGGTTATCATGTACACTTTGTTTTCCCCTCCACTCTCCTCTTGTATTTATTGTACAGAAAGTGGACCCCACACATAGTTCTTCAGTTGCCTAGGAACAGTGGTTACCATGGCATTTGCAGCTTGATATACAGAGTACATCTGGCTACACTTCCAGAACTATGAGTGGGTTAATTCATCTGAAAAATGTACTATCACAGTATAATACTTACTCTTTGGCAGGTATAATGCACCCAGGTATAATGCACATTATTTTGTTGTAAGTTTCCTAAGATTTATTAACTAATTAGCCACTAAAATTAAATCTACCACACTTACTTATGGGTTTATTTTTAATATTCCAGGCAAAGTTCTAAGAACAGAACTCAAATAATCTATACAAAAGCCCCTTACAGTCCTGCTTCAAACTGATAAGCAAAGGGATCTGCTAATTATAAAGTGTTCAACTTTAAAGAAAAATAATATTCAAAGAACAAAAGATTGACCATTAGTAGGAGTACACCTTTTTCTTCCTTGTCTCTCAGTGAGTTGTAGACGGAGTCCACCGTTCTCTTCCTTGTCTCTCAGTGAGAAAACAACTAAACTTGCCTTAAACTTTGCACTAAAAAGCAGAGCACAGAAGTCAGAAGTTCGAGGTTGACTTAGCTACTCTCCTGTTGTGGTGCATGAGTAGACTTTACTTCCTCTAGTAAGCAGCATGCATCAAGAGAAACCACAGAACAAACATAGCCCTAAGTCTGTAGGGAGGGCACATTGACAGCTTTGGTTTCCTGTCCTGGCTGAATTGAAATGCCCCTCAGTTTATAACTTTGGTTGGTGCTTCCCTCTGGCATAAGTTCTAAACTCAGTTAATTGGTTTGTCTTCATCTTACATGTTCCTAGAAACATGTCTGCCCAGTTCGTTGTGATCACAGGGACCCATGATAACTACATTTCTTCTCCTTTACTTTGAATCTGAGGCTCTACTTTTTTCTTGTTCATCCTTGAACAGCTGAGCTCAACTCTCGTCTTTTGGCTTAAAAATGTTAAAGCCGAGGATTGTCACTAGTCAGCCTTGATTACATAAACATATTTCATGAATGATGAGAGACAGGACTGTAAACACTGACTGGTTTCAAGAGGAGGAATGTGAAGTCTGTCAAGGGCATAACATAGGCCCTGGAATTTGTAATAGTTTTCTTTGCACAGAAAAGGGTCAGTGTAGATGAAAATGGGAGGCTTCTAAACCCCAACGTGTCCTGTATCATCTTAGTCTTTCCTCGTTGTCCTGTCTGGTTCTTTTTTCCTGTCGTTTTATTTCCATCTACTTTTTCATCTCCACTGAGCTTCTCCTTTGCTGAGTTTTCTCCTCTAAGGGATAAGATTTTGTAACTAAATTTCCCAGAATCTTCAAGTTCTTGTGTTGCGACATGTTGTAATTCGGGCTTTTACCTGATGAAAGTGCTCTGTGGTCAGCCATAACCAGGACCCAGTGCCTACTCCTATGGGAATTCTGAGACTCAAGGAACAATAGTAACATAGAAGGCTTAATGCCTAGCATCTCGCTCTCTGCGGTCCCTGTAACACAGGAGTCCACACTAGAAGCACCTCGCATTACTACAAAGAAATGGAGGGTTTTAAGTGTGAGAAAGGCATGTTCACTTACTGAACTTATTGACTAGAGGAATCGAATGTCATTATTAACCAACAATGAATTTTATACTAGATATGTTTGATACAAATCTCATGACCAAATCAGCCTCTTGGAATTCCATTGGGAACATTAACTTTAATCTGACACAAAAGCCACAAAACTATTGGTGGTGTTGCCACTTGGAACACCTGCTGGTTGATCTAGCTCTTATCTTACTGGCTTCTATTGTAGACTCGTTTTAGAAGATTGGAAGGAGTGGTGTTAAAATGGGCAGAGTAGGTGACTGCTCGCTCGGTGTGAGTTGAAGAACTGCAGGCCCCATACCTAACGCCTCCTGCTGCCCCCTGCTCAGCACAGCTGGCTGGTCTAGGATGTGTCCCTTCTGTTTCTCCACTCCTTCACTTCGATAGCATAATCTGAGTTGATCCTGGCGAGGTAAGACCTCCCAAGCTTTTAGTGAGAACTCTGGATATGGACTTACATAGAGAATATAGAAATGGAGCACATGAAGTTCTAGGCACTGCCTTTGCTCAGAGAAGAAAGGAGTAGAGGGCAGAGGTTGGGTCTTTGAAAGTCGGTTTTCCGTAGTTCACCAGAAATAGCAGTTTATTTTTAGACTGCTTCAGTGACAAGAGACATTTATATTTCCATCCAACGTAAGGCCAGTTGCGTTTATGCAGGTGTAAAAATTACACATGAGAAAATAAATAGTAAAACCTCAAAGGGATGGGCAATGTTTGTTAGACTTTATAGTGACTTTACTTTATTTCACCTCCATTTAGACATTGTTTATAGTTGACATAAAATTATACTGATTTCATTGTCATAGGAGAAAGACGTGTTTACAGAGCTTACCCACTTTGCAAATTCAGTACCTCAAATTTCTAAATTCCATTTATTATGGCATAGTAATGATCCTCAAATTAATGATAGTTAACTCAATTTGTGTGTCTTAAGTTGTAAAATTATTTTAGGGATCTTCCACCAAGAGTTAACGCCATGGTGTATTTGGATAAGCCTAATGTCAATCATAAGATATTTAATACATTTTTATGCTGTTCAGTAGATTAGCCAAGCATAATATGAATCTGTCCTATAGAAAGGAAATGCATTTTAAGACTAAAGATCATTTCAAATTGTTGTTTAAGTCCCCCCTAAACCCACCACTCCCCAAACATGAAAATATTCTTGGAAGCAAATATAATCCAAGGTTTTGTAATAGAACATTTAGCATCATTGGAGTTGGGCTGCTCTATTTCTGACCTTTAAAGACATTTTTTCCAGCATTCTTTCTGATTCATGCAGGATATACTTCACTGCCCCATGTTATGTTGTACCTGTGATTAATGTGTAATCTAAGAGTGTCTCCAACGCTAGTCCTCAGAGAAGCTGGGGAACTCTGCTTAATTCTGCCTTCTGCTAGCTCTCATTTAATTTGAGTGAGTAAATTCTCATCCAGATGGACTGTCCGCCATAATTTTCCATCTGGCCTTGCCACTTTCTTTCACCTGCATGTTCTCATTTTCCTTGTAACATTTCCCTTTTCACAGGTCAGAAAGTTTGTGTGTTGCTGTTTCAGGTGCATGACTCTCCCATAGTGCCCGGCCTTATCAGTGGCTGTACCCAGGACAAAGAATTGAGTAACTAATGATTATCCAAGGCAGGTTCTCCTACGGAGTTAGAAACCCATTTTCTCCATTTGAAAAACCCTTTAGACTTAACAATAACTTAGCCCTTCTTTTAAAAGTTCAATCATAATTTGACTGAAGGAAATCAAGTTTAATGTCAAAACTAAAGAGTTATAAACAGTTAATTCGAATTAAACATACCTATGAAATTGTTCAAATGTATATCCTATAGTACACATTGATCTACTCATTGCTAAGATTTCACAAACTAGTGTTAAACCTTCACTTTTACTAACGTCTTTCATGGTATGAAGGTGACTTAAGAGTTAAGATTTTCAGGCAATAAGCCTGGTATACGCAATAAGCTTAACATGGGTGCAGAACATGAGCACTGTTGGGTTTTAGAGTTGATTTTAAAACAGATTCCACTTCCCTCTCACCAAATCTAGATGATTTTAAATGCTCCCATTTTATATCCATAACTCTCTTCCTCATCTCAGTAGCTATTGTTTTCTTATTTACAAAACAACACTCACAGCCTTAAAGTAGACACATGTAGTAATGCCAGCTAATGTCTATGTAGCATGACTCTTATTATACATGCATGATGCCTTTTGAGTTAAACCTGTTTCTTTTTGACATAGTTTTCATGGTTAATGTGGTTACTTTCCGTACTTGAGAGGGCTGAAGTTTCTAAGCCAATAAATGACATGTTTCCTGGTTGAGCTCCTGATACTGACTCCAAATCCCCTTTGTTAGGAAGTATTAGAGTGTATCATCTTACAAACTGAGAGAACACTCTGTAAGCCTCTCTTCAGTTAGACAAGTTAATAATACCGAGTAAATTGACTGGTCACCAGTGAAGCTCATAATGTTTCTTAAGCTATTGCGGGCGGTAGTTCTGCAAGTCCGCTTTGTAATGTTTAATATTCTTGGCTTTGGAGCTTCTCCAATCTTATGTGTCACATCTTTGACATAAATATATAACAGTTTTCTTGGCTGGACAAGCTAGTCAAGAAATACCGAAATCATCTGATTTGCATGCCCCTTTCCAAGAAAACCTTGACCAAAGGATATATTCAGTAGATTAAAGACTTCTCTTCTTTGGGGTTCTTGGGTTTTCACCATGTGTTTTAAAAAGTAGTTCTCAGTCAACATAAAGGATGTCCATATTTGACTCTATGGCTTTGTAGTTTTTGCTGAAAAAACTCTTTATGGTCACCAATCACCTCTTGTCTCCCTGTCTTATAAGACAATAAAATATATAATCTACTTTCTCAAAGGCTAACACTAACACTAATCTCATTCATCTGTCACTGAAATTTGTATTCCTGTCATCATCTTATTGCTGATCATCTAAAGTCACAATTCTTATTTGTTCAAAATTCCTGCCTTTGGGCCATTTGCACCAATTCTCATATTTGCATATTTTGTCACTAAAGTTAGTAAGTTTTCATCACATTTACCATGTAGACTGTGGCTATGATAGGCCTTTAAATCTAGCCTTTGCACATAGACTGTGGCTATGATAGGCCTTTAGGTCTAGCCTTTGCTCATAGACTATAGTTATGATGGGCCTTTAGGTCTAGCCTTTGCTCATAGACTATAGTTATGATGGGCCTTTAGGTCTAGCCTTTGCACATAGACTATAGTTATGATGGGCCTTTAAGTCTAGCCTTCGTGACTTAGTAACAATCGCATTCTTCCCTAGTGTCCTTCTTAGCACCCTTGATCCAAGTTACATCTTTAGGAATTTGTGTTTCTTTCTGTCTTCTCTGCTGGCAAACAATGTGACTTTCACAGGATAAGGCTATAAAACATTTCCTAGGATGTCTCTGTTTTCCCTGTCAACTGGCTTCATAAAAATTCTGAAAAAATTTAAACCATTTATAAAACTGCAGTGTATCTCATTTTGATGTGTTTTAAATTCCTTATCCCTAGAAATGTAAATATCATGTGTAAAAATACTAGCTTGCTTTTGCGACCACCAGCCTGATAAATGAATCTTTGCGTATTCTCCTCGAGTTACAGATAGGTTTGTATAAATTTTCGAGCCTGTGTAGAAAAATTCCTCCGTTTTTTTTTTATTCCTGTCATCTGCTTTATTATATTCCTCTGCCTCACATTTAAGAGTTCTGGCTGTAACCACATACTTTTGCCCGAGAACAGTCATTTCATGACTGTTTTTATCAGGTGATGAAAGAGACCCCCTCAGAGACATTGATAGGGGATGCAGCCTAGAGGTGAGAGACTTTTATTATACAATCATGGAAGCAGTCAGTCAAAGCTCCAGGAGCCTGGGACAAGAAGGCAAACCACAGTGTCTCTTGCTCCCTCTTCTCAGAGTTACTTAGTGATCATTTACTGTATTCTCATTGATGAACCCGGACTGCGGTGAGAATGGCATGTCACTAGGGCTCTGCCAAAAGCAGTAAATTCATCAAGAAATTACATCTGATTATTTCAGCTTTGGGGTAAATATCTTAAGAAGTGAAATGTCCGGTTTTTTAGAATTTGAGCCTTCCCTGATGATCTCTATATTGGGCACCTTTTCTTATATAATATAGCATGTACATCAGAATTAAATTGCATGTGAATTTTTACCATTTGCCTGTCTTGTTTGTTTTCTCTAAAATTCTTCATTTTTCCCTCCAGATATCATGTGCCACAGTTTGGTTCTTGAAGTAGTTTTAAAGACTACAGCCAGAGCCCTTTAAAATACACATGTGGAGGTACTCGTTCTACACAGTTATGGCCCCGATAGTGTTGCTCAGCCGTGGAGGCCTGGCATGGGCCTCTGATTCCCTGTGGCTGAGGTCTCAGATGGCAGTGAACCACCAGGTGTCGGTACTGGGAACCAAACTTCAGTCTTCTGCAAGATCAGCACCACATGTGCTTAATGGATGAACCATCTTTCTGGACCCCTAGCAGCTTTTTTAATAATTATTTTCTGTGGTGGATAAGATTTGTTTGTTATCATGACAGTTTTTTACATCTTCAAAGAACAACAAGCTTTGTCGTGCCTTGAACACCCTGGTGACTTGAGTAGGCACTACCTCCTGGCCAGGATGGACAACACTGCCTGCCAATCTCCTCTTGACTGACCTCAGGAGAATTCGTTCTTTTCATAAGACACGAAATGAAAGTTTCAGAATTCAGAGACATCAGTAGAAGCTTTTTATAAACTTTATATTCCACTGAAAGTGGTATTTAAACACTACCAGGTCCTGTGTTTCCTTCTTCGTTGTTTGCATAGCAGGTCCTTGAATTATTTCATAAGTCTGTTAAGGATGCACTTGCATGCCCTACCAAGGGGTCTGATTGCAATACTTAGTCAGAATTGACATTAGTGGCTCTGAATCCAAATGTGGACTTGAGTGCACATTGTAGCTCATTTCTTGCAAGGCTGTGGAGAGTTCTCAAGCCTCGTGGAGAGAGGAGGGGAGTAGTGTTTGGTAAGGGCTGGCTTGGGTTTGGCTATCAGTGTTTTCCCAAGTGGTGTGGCTGTTTAGTTATTGGCTACCTCAGAGAGCGCGGCAGATACACTGTCCTATCCCCTTTGTAAAAGGACTGGGTAGAGAGATTTGTGTAGCCAAGTGTCTGCTGCAGTAGATGTCACTGCTCCGTCCCTATGAGATGTCTTTAGAACCTAATGCAGGGGTAAATCAAGGCTTTCTATTTTCTTGCCTTGACTTGGGAGGTTAATCTGGAAGAATCTTTGAAAATTCTGAAATAGTAAATTTGTTAAATTTTTCTTGATTAATAGCAAGGTACAAGGATTGAAATTTTCCTATGAATTTGTTCAATACCCTTTAATGTACTTATTTTCTAAAAATTTGATTGGCCCAAGGTAATGCATGTATTCCTACACCTCAGCTTCTTACTTATAATAATTACAAAACTTTCATGAGACAGACATTGATGTTGAAATAGAACAGTGGGCATAACTGGAAAAAAGAAAGTTTCTGCCCTTTTAGTCTTTTGGAGGGGAAATTGACATTGAACAATTAATCCAGCTCTGTAGTATGCAAGAACACTATTAAATGCTAGTCTGGGCATCAAGTGGGGGAGCAGGTGAGAGCTTTTGGGAGTCGAGGCTTCATTGAGGAGGTGCTACATGAGAAGTAACCAGCAGAGAATGGGGGCCATGATCCTGTATTATCAGAAGAGAGTTCTAGACCCAGAGAACAGCAAAGGGAGCCACCCTGAAGTCATGACAGCAAGAAGGCAGTGTGGCTGATCTGAGTCAGCCATCTTGGAGAAGGAGATTATTAGATCTTAGAGCCATGTTATCACTTAGAATTTTTTTTTCTGGGCCAACAAAAAGCCATCAGTGGATATTGAGTAAGGGAACTCACTACGATGTGCATCTTATCAAGAAAGTCCTTTTGTTGATGAGAAGTGGTATAGAATAAAGTCCATTTAGATGGTTCTCAGTGAGTCAGAGAGCGATAGATGTCATCTGGATGCTGGATGTTAAGGAAAGACCCAACAGACCAGAGGCAGTGTGGGTGGAGAGAGTGGGTGAGGAGGTTGGAAGATGGGAGCACAGCTTTCTCTTTGCTGAGGCTTGTGAAGACTGTGAGGGAAGCAGCTTTGGGGATGAAGGAAGAGTGGTGGTTGTCAAGAGCTCAGGTGGAGACATGCGAGCATCAAGTATCCTTAAAGCTTTTAGTGGAGCTGGAAGAGTGGTCTAGGGTGGAGACCTGAATTTGGGATTCATGATTATTTTAGGAATACTTAAAATCCAGAGAACCATGGGATTGCCAGGAGAATGAACCTAGACACTAAAACGAGTTACATACTGTGAGTGAGTCTCACAGGGGTTCTTCAGGAGACGAACAGTAAAATGGAGTAGCTGTGGTGTGGGCCTGTGGACAGTAGGGAGTGTGGCATCCCGGGAGTAAGGCGAAGTTTTCGAAAAACAGTGCTCATCTGTGCTTAGTGCTGCCCAGGTCAAGTCAAGGAGTTTGTTACGTGACTATCACTTATGGTCACGTTTGGTGATTTTTTTTTTTAAGCAAAAGTATTAATGGATCTAAAGTTTGGAAAATTTAGTTGGAAGGACTCCGGTACAAAATAGGAGATTGAACTATATATACATGTCTATAAAGCAAAGATGGTGAGGCAGTTGCCCAAGAGGCATCAGCCATCCTGCTGGGTGATGCTTGTCTTAGGGTCCACTGACAGTCACCTGCTGTGGGTCAGGTGACCTCAAAGGGCTTGCCTCTCTCTTTCTCTCTATATATATGCCTGTTTGTCTGTCTGTCTGTCTATCGATAGATCTAGATAGATGAGAGAGAGAGAGAGAGAGAGAGAGAGAGAGAGAGAGAGAAAAGTAAATAGAATCATATGTTTCAAGCTGCCTTCTGGCCTTCATGTGTACAGTGTAGCACACATGTATTTGTTAGACAGGTATGCACGTACACATGTACATACAATACCCACATGCACCAAATAATGTAAAAACAAATTTAAAGAGCTGGCTCACATCTAGGATTTTTTGGTACTAAGATATACATGAAAAACGTAAAAATCTACATGTGACATGGAAGTGCAAAGGAGGCCATGTGTGAAGGGGATGTGTATTCATGTATGTATCCATGCTTGTGTGCATGTCGGTATGTATGTGTGTTTACATTTTTAAACCAATCAAATATTTTTGTGGTTTTCAGCATTTTATTTTTTAAATAGCATGCGTGCAGTAGCTACAATTATGACGTTCTTGAATAAATGTGCTTTGGTTGATTCTTCTCCCCCATCCTGTGCCTTCAGCTTTCCTCATGGCAGCCTTTCCAGTCTCCTTTCCAGTTCAGTGTCACATGTAGATTTTTCTTACATGTTTTTCACGTATGTCTTCTTACTGAAAAACATAGATTGAGTCAGCTCTTTAATTTTGTTTTATATTTGTGTATGTGTGTGTGTGCATGCATGCCTGTCCCACAAATGCATGTGTGTTAACGTTGCACTTCTGGAGGTCAGAAGGCAACTTGAAAAAGTTGGTCTCTCCTTCCTCCATACAGGTCCCAGGAGTCTCTTAACTCAAGTCATTGGGCTTGGCAGTAAGAGACTTTACCTATTAACCCATCTTGGGACCCTAAGTCAGCCCTTAATATGCAGCTACCTTCCCTTCCCTTTTCCTTTGTGTGTACAAGCACATGCACTCTCCCCTGTTCATGTATGTGTAGAGGTTAGTGGTAGGTATCTTATTTTTTTGTGCTCCACCTTAATTTCTTTGATACAGGGCCTCCCACTGAATCCTGAGCTCATCAGTTGGTTTGACTGGCTGCCCAAGGGGACTTGATTCACTGGTTTCCTCTCCTCGCCCCCACACAGACTGGGATTCCATGTGTGGGTTTTAAGTTGATGCTAGAGATCCAAACTCAATGCCTCATGCTTCGGCAGCAGCGCTACCCTTTGGCCCACCTCCCCAGACCCTTCACACTGTCCTTACGTCTAATAATTTCTCAAATTTTCCTCCAAAATTAGCTTTTAATTATGTCCCTTTGAAGTCTTGCACAGTGTAGTTTCTGCATTAGCCCCATCCTAGGCTAATTTTTTTTAAAAGAAGGGCCATTTGTTTTTGTTTCTTTATGTGTCCATCTCCTTGTCTACCATCTGTACATGGCAGATGCTCCACAAATACTTTTGGGATGAAGGCCGTTGTGGTTCATTTTTGTATTTGACATGTTTGCCGTGGAGGTCAGGGCCGTGCCTGAAGTTTTGTGCCTGATTGCTAAATATAGGATTCTTTGGCCATTTTGTTTCCTACAGAGTTCCACAGACGGGGTCATGGTGAGGACAGGGTCACTGCAGCTCAGTAGCTCGTCAGGAACTTTGTCTCTGAAAAGAACAAAGCGAAAAGCACCCGCCCCACCTTCGAAAACACCCCTGCAGAACGATGACAGCAGCCTGGCGTCCGATAATGGTATTCTCTTGTGTACAGTACATTGGCTTTGGCTTTGTGCTCTAATACAGTCAGGAAAGCAGTGAGACACAGCTTTTTGGTTTTCCCCTTTCTGAACAGGCTTTCACTATATATCCTTGGCTGGCCTAGAACTTCCTGATCAGACTAGGCTGGCCTCTCAGACTCAGAGATCTGTCTGCTTCTATCCCTGAGAACTGAACTGGAATTTAAGATATACACTTTGTTCTCTCTCTCTCTCTCTCTCTCTCTCTCTCTCTCTCTCTCCACATACACACACACACACACAAACGCTTTTAAAATAGCCTGATTTTTTATTGCTTAACTGCTTCTGGAAAGTCTGCAATGAAAAATGGCAAAATTATACCACTTCATTATCGTAATGAGTGTGCGAACAGTGTGCAGATTAGTTCAGAAGATACTGCGATTCCTGGTTTTACTACATAGGAATGGGGATGGAGGGTTGGGTGAATGTAGTCATTTCACCGCTGCATGGTTTAAGTTCATCCTTCCTGGATTAAGTGATAGCAGGAAATTCCTCAGGAGTCGTTTCTCATCTGAGTGTGCCTTGTTTTCGGTTCTCTTACATCTTTCAGCCCTGCTTTCGGAAGATGGAGTTGCTCCGGACAGTGCTTTGGGAGCAGACTCTCCTGAGGTGCTGTCCAGCCCAGGTATGACCCCCATTGCTGCACTCTGCCATTGTGAACGAAAGAAATGCCTCGACATGAGGAATAAATCTAACCGGAATGCTCCTCATACTGAGACAGTGGAATTCTTTGGCCACTTTCCCCCTTTTGGTCTATGAAACGAATTCTTTGTTTCCTCCCTTGAAGATTAGACACCAGGATAAGAAACTGGCAGAGATGAAAGTTCCAATTCTAGAGCTGGACCCTAAGTGCTCTCTCTGTTTTCCTTATGCACTATCTAGTGGACAGTTAACCGCCTCCTTCTAGGTAGGGACACACCAGAGTGGGGAGATTCTTTGGTATGTTTCAAAGACTATAAGTTCAACACAGTCTCTTTCAAGAAC
>LOEQ01001172.1:207484-222049 GCA_001685075.1 Bramus lutescens | reverse complement strand
CAAGGTCTGTAGCCCAAGCTGGCCTGGAACTTTCTTTGTAGACCAGGCTGGCCAGAAACACATAGAGACCCACCTGCCTTTGCCTCTCCAGGACTGGGATCAAAGGTATGTGACACCACTCCCGGCTCATATTGTTTTTCAAAGATCAGAAGTTGACACACGTTCCTGTCTAACACTAAAGTTCAGCTCCTGGTATGGTTTATGGTTTATGGGTGGTCTGTCCACTGGAGCAGTGGTATACGACCTTACTGCCCTCTCTCCAGGTTAAATTAAGCTTCACTCGGATACTGTCATGTAAATGGAAGTGTATAATTTGTTCAAGCAAAAGTCTGAGCCTCATGGGTAGCTTGACTGTTACAGTTAATGTTGGCAAGGACGATGAACCCTTTGCTGCTGGAATGTCTCCTTTCTTTTTGACCCTGCTGCCATTGGTTGTTGGCGGTAAGAAATAATGATAGAAATAAATTCTTGTAGGGTGAGATATTATCCAAAACCATTGAGAAGGGCCGCACACACGTACGTATCGGTATGGGATAAGATTTAAATATAGTAAGTGGTGGGAGCGGCTTTAGAACATCGAGTGTAACATACTTGATTTTATGTTAAGCTGAAATGAAGAGAAGTAATGTGAGCGTGGCTGCCCGCTTGTGTGTGTGCGTCACACTTTCTAGAGAACAGGAGAAAGTGTCGGAGGAAGTCGCTTCAGCTAGAGGTAGTGGATTGTGCCTGTATTTCTCAGCACTCGGGTACAAGAATTGAGGCCAGCCTGGGAAACAGAAGATTCTACCTTAACAACAAAGTAAAAATGAAATGAAACAAGCAAGAGACCCCAAAATGACAAAAAAAGCTGAACCTGGGTCTGCTGCTTCAGATTTGTAATTCTGGCTACTCCGCGAAGTTGAGGCAGGAGGATTGCATGTCTAAGCCTCCCTGGGCTACAGAGCATATTCAAGGCCTATCTGGGAAACTGACTGGGAACAATATTATAAAATGGCTGTGCACATAGCTCAGTATGTAGCAAAGTCTTACCCAGCTTCTGTAAAGTTAGAGGGCTAGTATAACAGAGCTAAGAGGAGAAAAAAAATCTTGAGTGAGAATAAAAATGAATTTGCAGTATTTGATCTTTGTTTTCCATTATTAAAAATTACACTAAGCAGTTAGATACGTTACTCTTAGTATAAATTGCACAATAGAAACTCTTAAAGAATTTTCACAATTCTTGACCCCCTGCCATAGGATTCTAACTTAGTAGCAGAATGTATGTGAACATCAGGATTTCCAAAGGAGACCCAGGTCCTCTCAACTGCAGTCAGTGCTGATACCTGCTGAGGCAGTCTGAGGGCATACTAGTAGGCAGTACAAAACCATTCTATTAATCTGAGTTTCAAATTGCTAATTTGTTTAATTCACATTATTATCGCATGCCTCTAAAGTTACCTAATCAAAGGTATTTCTAAATGCAGTTATGTGACATTTGTAAGACTCACCTTCCGTGACTAAAGCCCAGAGTGATAGAACGTGGATCTAGGATGACATCCGTATGAGGTGGTCTGCTTCTATGAGAACATCACCATTCACTATTAGAAAAACATTTCACTGTTAGTTTGGAGCCACGCTTTAAAATGCTAGCTAATTATTATTATAAATACCCCCTCATTGCTAGATTGCTTATGATGAAAAGGGCCAATTAATATTTAGGATTGTATCTGCATTTCTTTGTAGCTGGCATAAGCTCTGATTATAGTCTTGAAGAGATAGATGAAAAGGAAGAACTGGGTGAGTCATCTAAATATCGAGCCGGAAATAGTTCTGTGAAATCGCCTGACGTCCCTTCAGAAGCTGCTGATAGAATAAATTTGTTGGAGAATGATCCTGACTCAGCCCTCAGCCTTAGTGATGGAGAGGCCTCTCCAAGCTCCAAGGGACAAAGCCAAGAAGGCAGAAACACAGAGGGAAAGTAAGCAGTTTCTAGGCCACAAGTGGTGGTGGTGGTTTGTTTGGTTAATGCTATTGTTCTGAGAGAAAACTGGTATTTTAAGCTTAGCTATGGTTGACCATTTTGTTTAGATTCTCTCTCTCATACTGTCCTTGGAAAATCCTTACTAATAAGGCAGCAAGCTACATGTAAATGTGTTCAAATGAAACCCAATTTAAGAGGCATAGTATCTCTATGTCAGGAAATCATCACATATAGTTAAAATGTTTCCGTTTGTTTGTTTGTCTATTATCTGTTTGACCCAAATAAAGCATTGAGTTTTGACTTTGTACTGAATGCATCTGAGGGTTTTCACTACCTGGACAGTGAAAATGCTCCACAAATTAGAAGTAGGCTAAGCCACCAGCATTGTTTATAATCAACTTTGAGATGCAAGCAGTACTGTTCACCTGACGCAGGAATTTTTAAAATGCCTCTAGTCTACTAATCCTGTGTTTGAATTTCAGTGCTATGAATAAAGATGAAATCAAACAACCAACATAAGCTGTCTTCATTAGAGCTTTACCACATTTGCGTGGGACTGTCTCCAAATTAAGCTCATTTGTCAGCAAAAAAAAAAAAAAGTCAGTGAGGTCAGTTCACATCCTGATTTATGCAGTTGGTTCTGCCAGATGCGAGACTAAAATGTTCCCTTTCGTTTCCTTTTCTCTTAAAAAAAAAAATCACTCCTGACAACTAAGTAAAGACATTCATTTCACCAAACCTCTCACATCTTCCTTTGCAATAGGACAGGTGTACTGAAGCCAATGTTTCATGGCAGCATTTCCTCTGTTATATTTTTCTTTGCTCTCAAAGTTCTAATATTTGGCAGGAAAGGGTAATTATTTCAATCCATCTGTCTTTGAAAGAAGTATTGCCTGTTTTTTTAATGGTACATTTGAATAACCTCCACATATCATATACAATGTCATATCTTCCAGAGGGCCAAATAATCCGGTCATATATGATATGAACAATGAAGATACAGTATCTGACTGTATTAGAGACTTGAAGACATTGGAACCAAACCAAGAGCATGGTGAGTGTTAGAAACCAATACTGATGGCCAACATGATGTCATGACTATTCTTAAAACATGTTGAATAAATTTTTTATGCATTGGCTCCTTTCATATCTGTCTCATTTATGAATATTTTGGGAACTGTTTTGTCTCACAGTTAGTAAGTGAGGACCTAGGATTTGAACATGGACAGCATAATTCCAGAGTGGGCTCTTAGCTGTCATGTCCGTGCCTCATGATGTTGTTTCACCTTTCCATGCTATCGATTTACATCTCAGGTCTTAAAGTTGTGTTCTCTGTGCATCTTTTCCTGTGGCCTGAGTTCTCCCCATTTTCCAGTGCACGTTTTTACTTCGTACTCAAATTGCCACACTTCGGATGGAACTTGCCTGTCTGATGTTAAAGCCTTATAAATAGGCAACATCATTTGCCACCATTTCCCTATTCTTTTTCTCTTTATAAGATTTATTTATTTATTATGTATCCAACAATCTGCCTGCATGCCAGAAAAGGGTACCAGATCTCATTATCAATGGCTGTGAGCCACCATGTGGGTGCTGGGAACTCAGGACCTCTGGAAGACCAGTCAGTGATCTTAACTCCTGAGCCATCTCTCCAGACCCATTTTCCCATTCTTACACCCAAATTAAGGAAGTTTCTTATTTTGCTCATGGTGTAATTGGCTTACTTCTGCCAATTGGTGCAGGATCATGCTGTCCTTGTATAGTAAACTATTTCCATCTACTTCATCCATTCAGTTCCTGTCAATACCCTTCTTCTGTTTCAACTTTGTTACTTGGTTACTGCAAGCCTTGCACTTCAGTATTCCTGACTTTCCAGACAAGTCACATAGTGTTAGATCAGGGACCTGAACCTGTGACTTCCTGGGAAATCTTTGTAGCACATAACAAAATACCAAGGCACTTAACATCAACATAGGATTGAACTTCAAAACAGAATAATGCTCAGGAGAGAATTGAAGGAACATGTAATAATACATTTTAAGAGAATGAGAGCAAAGATTTATGGATGTTTATTGTCCAATCTGTGTCAAGTGAAAAATTTGTAATAGTCATAGAAAACAAACACAGGGACAAATAATTCATATTTGGAAGGAAATAGTTCCAATGTTGTTGTTGTTTTTGTTAGGAAATATATAGAGGAAATGGATAATACCAACATTATTATTGGTGGTGTTGGTTGTGTGTGTGTGTTTGCCCTGCGTATAGTATAGAATTTTATAGCTAATGGAAATGTGCTTATATCTGATTCATTTTTCCATTCTCAGTACTCTTCTGATACTATATTAAAATGCTCTAAAGCTCTTCTTGGTTCTGCTTTTTACTTCATGCACCATTGGGGCAATACTGTGACCATTGAAAACTACGATTTTATAACTGATTCATTTGGGAGTCATTTTACTTATTTAGTTTGCAGTGCTAGGGCTTGTATACAAGGTTTTGCACACAGAGGGTGGGTGTCTGCCACTCAGGTAGACCCCAGTCTTCAGAGCTCTTTTTAAAACTTGGTCTCTGACACACAGCTATAATCTCAGTACTCAGGAGGCTGAGACTAGCCCTGGTTAAATAGTGAGACTATTTAAAAGTCAGTCAGTCACTTATTTTTTACTTTGATAGTCACATCAGTAAGGCTTTAACACCAGATGATTGCTAGGTTAGTTGCAAGTGTACCTCAGTAATATTTTGTCATGTCCATGTACTTTGTAGTGATCTTTGTCAACTTAGAGATGATTTTAAAAGTTAATTTATACTATCCATAAAGCATTTTATTCTATTTTTCTTTTCACCACTTGCAGTTATCTAAATCACCATTTTGTCCCAATGTAGAAGTCAGTGTTAGTTTTGAATAGAGGGGAGAAAAGAAAGGGAACACACTAGCTACCTTCTCCCTTAATGGCATTCCTTGGGAAATGGTGCAGCCATTCATAGGCATTTGGTGACATCATCGCTAGATGTAAATGAGGGTGGGTAGCTGATGAATTCAGTGGTGGGTCTAGGCTGTCTTCTTGGCAGTCTTTGGGAATAATTGTGACGTGCTGATGAGAAATAGTGATTAATAAGTCAACTCATTTGAAAATATGACACCTGAAATTCAGAGTTTTGATACCAGTAAATTCAAGTTGCTTATTGGGGATCTATACAAATAGTTTTCACACTTAATTATTTTCTCTTATAAACAGTCTATACTATTTTCTGTGCCCCATTACTTGCCTCTGTGTAATTAAGAAGCTGAAAATGGTATGTAGCATCTAGATCATCCAGCTGTAGATTCGGTGAGACACATTAAGAAACTGAACCCGCCTCCATTTTAACATATATGCTTGACAGTATTTTTTTTCTCTCAGTAGTTCAAAATGAAATTATGGTCTGTGCCACAAACACAGATTATGTGAAAGACAGACTGAGAAAAACAGAAACCCCCATGGACGCGGAAGCTAGTGGACTCTCAGGCTTTCCTGTGTATAGAATGGATCATGCTGCACCATCAGGACCAGATCAAAGAATGAATCAACCAAGCGTAGAAAAGACAAAAATGCAAGATGCAGCAATTCAGGCCACCCCTGCCTGCAGCAGTTTTGATGGGAATCCTGCAGACCATAATTCATCTGACCTCAAGGTTGATGAGAGTGTGCAGACTTCAGCTAGCAGCAGATCAACCCAGCACTCGTCCTCGAGTCTCCAAGACTCTGTAGATGCCTCAAAGGCATCCAGGAGTCCCAGCACCCAAACACATGTCCAAGAAAGACTTCCCATGAAAGAGTCAGCTTGTGTATCTGGGAACGATGGCCCTCTGTCTCCTGTAGACGGAAGTGACAAGATTCCAGCTGCTCTTTACCAAAAGAATGCTCCACTTTACAGACAGGACTATAGCCCCAAGCCAAAGCCGTCAAATGAAATTACGAGAGAGTATATCCCTAAAATTGGAATGACGACGTACAAAATAGTGCCTCCCAAATCCCTGGAGATAGTGAAAGCCTGGGAATCGGAACCACTGGAGGATAAAGATGGCCAAAAGATGCATGCTGTAGGGCAGAAGCATGTGCTTGAGAATACAAAAGAAACAGCCATGCAGACAGAAGACGCCCTTGCTACTTCCAGAGGCTCCCGGGAGCCTCAGCCTGACCTTAAACCAAAGCCCAGCCCAGGCACAGAGCGACATTTGCAGAGGACTCTGAGCTCACCCACTGGTGCCGAGAACCCCCTGAAACCTCCCAGGGTGACTATGGACACTGGCGGCGTTCCGTTTGCACCAAATTTGGAAGACATAAACAATATTCTGGAGTCAAAATTTCGAGCCCGAGCTTCAAATCCCCAGGCCAAACCAAGTTCGTTTTTTTTGCAAATGCAGAAGAGAGCATCAGGCCACTATGTGACTTCTGCAGCTGCTAAGAGTGTCCACACAGCTCCCGGGCCTACCCCCAAAGAACCAGCAACCAAAGAGATGCAGAGAGACTCACGGCCCCCTCCAGAGCAAATTCTTTCTCCCTTAAGTGAAAGGACTCATTCTGCTCCGCTGCCCAGTATTTCAAAAACTGATGGAATCATCCAGAAGCCTGCTGAGATATCTCTTCCTCCTGTAGCTCCCAAGCCTGTGGCTCCTCCTGCTGAAATCTCTCCTCCCCCTGTGGCTCCTCCTGCTGAGACCTCTCTTCCCCCTGTAGCCCCCAAGCCTGTGGCTCTTTCTGGTGGTCAGGGGACATCACTAAACCTGAAGACCTTGAAAACTTTCGGGGCCCCACGACCCTACTCCAGCTCTGGCCCCTCACCCTTTGCCCTTGCTGTGGTGAAGCGGTCACAGTCGTTCAGTAAAGCGCGTCCAGAGTCACCCAGTGAGGACTGCTCTGCCCAGCCTGCAGCTGACAGGGAGGGTGAAAAGACACACACAGTAAATAAACCTGCAGTGGTTCCCCAACACGATGATGTTGATAAGGTAAGCCTTAGCATTTCCAATATAGATAATCAGATTCCAGTATGTCTTGGTTAAAGTAAGGGACAGCCCATTTTATACCAATACTTTGATACATTTGTGTCTTGCTTAACTTTGAACTAAGATCTTTGGGAACAGACTAGATGTACTTAAGAATCTGACTGTTTTACTCTGAGAATTACAGTGCACTCATATAGATAAAGGTCATTGTTATGTAGCTGTTTTGTTAGCAAATATGTTAACATCTCATTATTCATATGCATGTATAATTGCTGAGTGTAGAGCATTGACTATTCTCCTGTGCTTTGCTATTTTTTTTAACTGTTTGGATATTATGATTTACTTTCTTTTTCATCCAGTTTTATAGCAGTATGTAATAGCCAAGTAAGTTGCTTTAATTGAAACAAATGGTGTCAGAGACTGGAGGAGCCCAATGTGTCTCAGTTGTACATTGCCTGTCACATGTGTTAAACCTCAGCTTACCAAACATATCACATGCAACTTAATTGAAAATGGAAGTGGCTTTAAAATGTAGTTTTCTTAATTATCCATTATGTTAGTTCCCATAATATGCATGTAGATCAAACTTCCATCCAACCATGGTAGTTTTAAAAAAAGTCCCGTTGACCTGAATTGTCAACTAAGCCTCTTGCTTTCTGGGTTCCCATAAAATAGTCTAAGGAGACTCTGAAATTCACAGTGTGATTCATGGTAATCCACAAGCAATCTTTAAAAAACTACAGTGTGTACTCTGGTCTGGTAGTGTTTAAAGAATACTTCCATGTTTGTGTGGCAGCTCCAGGAGCGCTTTATAACAGCTTTTTCAAACATTCCTAGACTAAGAGACCAGTGACCCTGATGCCAAGTAAATATTTTCTTTAATGCCTAGGCAGTATTTATCTTGAAGAATATTTCCTCATCCATTTGGCATTTATGTTTACTGGCTTCATCCAACATCAGGACCTATGTGTGATAGAGTGATGAGTTTTGGACTTGGAGGTAGAGCCTGCCTTTTCCCTGAAATGTATCACGTTCCTAAATGAAAGCTTTTATGCTTAATTTCGTTGATGCAGTTTTGAGACACTGCTTCAGCTTTATTATTTAGTTCACTTAAAAAGTAAAGATAGGAATTTTGACAATTTGTAAAAGACATTTTTAAGATTGCTTGATATAACACTTCCAAGTTACATCAGTTGCTAAATACTTGTTCTTAAGAGGTTTAATTGAATTTCTGAGTATTTAGTTTAGAAGTTCTTAACATTTATTTTTAATCTAATGGGGGAAAACCCTAGTCAGTCCATGGTTCTTGTTGCTTCTAGAAACAAACAAACAAACAAACAAACAAAAAAACCTCAGGCAGTTAAGTGTAGTAGAGACATTGATATTCCCCTGTTAAATGGCACACTGGATTCTAAAGTATGAAATAGTTGGTATGTTCAACAGCCTTGTACATTTTCCCGAATATGTTAGAACAGTGAAAATGGGTTGTTTTTCAGTTGGTGGAATTTTTTTTTATCTTGAGTTTTGGCATTGATAGCCAGTTCTGTGTTGGCAATATCAGTGTTCTTTGATTTACACACAGTACAATTGCCACTTTGTTCATGAAGCAAAAAAGAGGTAGCATTTTTCTTCCACAGCTTCCTCTGCTGAGATAGGAAGGTACGGAGTTCATCTCCCAGCTGGGCTCCACCAACAGAGACAACTGAGTGAAGGGCGGAGATACAGACCTGTGTCTGTATCGTTAGCACAGCAAGCGTGGTCTTAAAAGGGCTCTTGATAGCGCAGTTTGTAAAAACAGGCCTTTCTTCTCTTGGAATTCATAAAAATACCCTGCATTCATTTTCCGTAGAAAAATAAAGCTGTACCGAATGAACAGAGTTCTCAGATGCTGAGTCCAGCTGATGGCCCATCGTTCACCCTTAAGAGACAGAGTTCTCTAACATTCCAAAGCTCTGACCCAGAGCAGGTTCGGCAGAGCTTGCTGACCGCAATCCGTTCTGGAGAGGCTGCCTCCAAGTTAAAGAGAGTAAGTTTTCCCTGGCAGATGGGCAACAGCGGGTTTATTTTCACCTTGTTAAACTAATACTTGAGCGGGGGAGGGGGTCTTCTAACACTCAAATATGAACAGGAAAGATGTCAGAAATTATTCTTTTATCTTAGGAGTCATTTTTGAAGTATAAACTGAAGGATTTCAGTTTCTTCCCATACATAAAAACGTGACAGTTTTTTTCCCCTACTCTGTGGGCCAAGTTCAAAATATGACTGCGTTCATTATTGTGTATGTGGAAAGCTAACCTTGACTCTTATTTTAAGAAATTATGTTAGCACCATAAGAATCTCTTGAAATGCCCCCCCTTTTTTTCCAGAAAAGATGGACTTTTACTAGTGGGAACATTTATCTTCACAGTCATCTCTCAGTGGTCAAAGTAATGATTGTGTGTGACTTTTAAGGACAGTTACAAAAAGGAACCTCAGCTATAGTAAGTGGAAAGGAATCAGGAATATTAGAGAATGCATAGCAGAGCTCACCCAGAGCCAATATTCGGAGTGCCCACCACACGATATGGTGCTTTATTGCTCAGCTGTAGGAGAGAGAGCAATGATGGGGGTGCAATTACTCTGGACAGAGTGTGAGCATCACAGGCCGGTATCGCCTCTCTCTACCTTCATCCCCTGGGAGAGCACAGGACAGCATGACCGGCCGAGAAGCCCCTTAGCATGGAAGTTCTGAGTCTACTGACTCACTGGGGGTTTCATGTGTGACCAACCTTTGCAGTGCAGAACTGTCCAGGGCAGTGTCTGTGCGTGCATGCCTGTGTGCGCGTGCACATGTGTGCACACGTGTGTGTCTTACTGTTGTTCTAGAAGAGTTGGCACTTTCTCCCGGGCAAGCACTGAGACAAAGTAGTAAGTGGTTTCAAGAACGATAGGAACATGAAGGAATAATTCAGAGGACTTTGTAGATTATATATGAGTACCAAGGCAGTGGAAAAGTCCATATAGATTTAAATAGTGAAATTAATATTTTATCAGTCCTCACAAATTTTTTTGTCAAGGGGAAAATCTGCTAGTGTCAATAGGTAACCCATTCTCATTTATGAAATAAATATTTTCTGTTCTTTATCCAGGAAGTTACAAATGATCCTCCAAGCCAATTACCACCAATCTAATATTCCTAAATTCAGTAAATTTAAGGCACAAACATTTTTTAGACATCGAGGGCAGTAAGGTGAATAAGCCAAGGCCACTGCCTTCTTTATAGCCTGGGCCCGAAAAGCAGCGTTGCATTTATCCATAGAAGAGCCTGGTGTCTACACAGATCTTAAACGGAACGCTTTAGGAGTGAGCAAGTGTATACACTCACCAGTTCCTGTGGACATATTGCAGACCACTGTGCATTGAACTGCAGATGTGTTTCAGGCCAGCAGCAGGATACTTAACTGGTGGATTTCTGGGCCTGATTTGGCAAGGCCTTCACCTAGTAAACTCTCAACGCTTCCAGAAGGAGCTGGATCTGAACCAACAGAAAAGGGGGCCTAAATGATGCGCCTGTAATTGTTTCCTGTTTAAAACTCATTACTTCAGATTCTATTGAGTAGAAAACTTTATCTCATTGTGTAGGAAGTTATTAACAGCTTGGAGCCTGTAGAGTGCCAACTCCTGAGATTTTTAATGAACATTTCATACATAATCTATTTTAGTTCGAGGAAAGTGGTTAAAGTAGCTAGTAATACTCAGTCTCTAAACTCAGTGACCAGCGTTTTAGCTATAGTATCTTTTTTTTAAATTATTTTTGTGTACTAAGACTTATATATAACTGTGCTCATGGTGTATCTTTTGTAAAGTTCCAAATAAATATAACTCTGATTCTAAAAATAATACACAGTAGTGTTTTTGAAGACTAAGCATCTTACTGGAACATTATTTTCAATGTTCTTTGATAGTTCCGTGCCTTTATACACTGTGTGTTGAGCCTGTTCCCCTACCACCCCTCCTGCCCCTTTGCTTCTGTCTGCCTGCCATCTCTCAGCTTCATATTGTCTTCTAGACAGCTTTTGCCTTGCGCCTTTGAGACTTTCACGTGAGGTATTTTGGTTACATTCATTTCCTCACCCCATTCTTCCCAGATCTCCTTCTTGTCCCTTACCCAATACTGCATCCTGGCTTTTTTTTTTTTATCTCACCAAGTCCAGTTTGTGTTGGCCACGTCCTCTCGGGTGTTTGGCTAACTACAGATGTGTGGTTAACCCCTCATGGAGTCACACCCTTCAAACTGACTTTCCCATTGCCAGCAGATGTCAGTAGTCAGTAGCTCCTTAGCTAAAGGTGGGGCCTCATGCAACTCGATGTGTCCAGAAAACAGTTCCCTTATATTTGTCCACTACTTCTCACTCTTTGATTCTTTCAGCTTTCTCTTATCCAAGATCCTTGAACCGAGGAGGAGGAAGAGGAGTTGTGATATAGATGTCCCTTTTCTGGATGAGCATTTTAGTTGTCTTCCATCTATATATCTTGACCAGTCATGAGTCTGTATGAATTGCCTGCCATCTACTGCAAAAAAGAAGCTTCTTTCATCGTCACGAGAGATGTGCTAATCTAGGACTATAATGATAACCATCAGGAGTTGGTTTAATACTGTCTATGTAGCAGAATGATAGTGGCAGGTTTGCGCCTAGGGCCGCCTATGACGTGTCTAGCCAGAGGTTTGGGGGTTCCATGGACTGGTCCAGGTATGGGATTCACCTTATGGAGCAGGCTTTAAATCCAATCAGAAAGTGGGTGGTTACTCAACAACGTCCATTCCATTGTTGTACCATTGGGCATGCCTTGGAGCGCACACAGACTCAACAGTGACTTTGACAGTGCATACAAGTCCTCCACAAGCTCAGGCCAGACACAATCTGAATATGGAAAGGGGCTCCATGTTTACCTGTATCTTTGAACTCAAAATGTTCAGTTTAGTTCCAGGTACCAACCTGGCCATGGCTCTGGTTCCTATAGGGCAGGTATCCTTCATTGGAGTGGCTACCTTGCATTAGGACATTCCGTACTTGTTCGTTGTGTGATTGTGGTTGTGAACGTACTGTGACATTTTCATGCTTCTCTGGGCCTTTTCTACACCATACTCCCATTTACTTCACAGGTAGCCATGGAGACTAGTTTGTCATCATACAAAACTTTAATTAGCCTAGGACAGTATTTTAAAATTGTGTCCGGTGTGAAGATTTACCCATGAATCAGCAAATTGTTCATAGAGAATGGAGTTAAATCATCCATTATTGTTGGTCGACTTTGACACAAGGACTTTGTCTGCTTTTGGTGCTTTGTGTTGTTCAAAAATTGCTCAAAGTCGGGCCATTACATCGTTATAAATAGAATACGGCTTTGAAAAATAGTCTGAAGTAAATTTGTCTTTTATACTTCATATTGTAGATGCCTCAGAATGTAAAATTTCTCCTTGACTGGATGGATATATGGAAGGAACAGGAAGTCTTTGACAGGCTTCACTAACTTGTGTTGTTTAATTGCTTGCCTTTTATTCTTATTTTTTGCTGCTTGATTTGAAACAAAGGATAACAGACAGGTTGACAGTTCTCTCTAAATGCGTTCTATGTAAAAAAAAAATAGGTAGTGTTGTGTTTCATAGCCACAGTTCAAATTTTGTGATTATTCATAAGAATTTCTTTAAGCATCAAGGACATATAATTAAGAGGCTCATCAGTGAGTTCTTAAACATTAGCTTTAAAAAGTGACTTTACTGCTGGTCTGGAGACATGGCTCAGGGGCTAAGAGTACTGTCTGTTCTTGCAGAGGACACAGGTTCCATTCGCACTGCCCTGTGGCTACTCAGAACTGCCTGTAACTACAATTCCAGTGTATCAAATGCTTTCCTCTGACTTCTGTGGATGCTGGGAATGCACATAAAATAAAAATAATCTTTTTCAAAAAATAATTCTATTGTAAGCTAATTATGTGCATAGTTCAAGTCAATAATGCTTTAGTTTCAGAATGTTTCTTAAAAGTTGTTGTATCTCATCTAAGAAATAATCTTTAGCACTAGGATGTAATAGGCACCAAAAGAAGCTTTGAGATAAAGTGGGGTCCAATAGACAGGATCTCTGATCCTAGGGTTTATAGATTCATAGCAAAGAATATTAATGGTATCTTCTCATATTCATATATTTTTAAATAACAAAGAAATGATTTTTTTCTCTTGTAAGGTAACTTCTCTTTATTTGTTTTTTGTTTTTGTTTTTGTTTTTTTGAGATAGGGTTTGATCTATCTATTGTAGTCCAGGCTAGTCTTGCATTCACAATCCCTCTGCCCCAACTTCTCAAAGTGCTGAGATCCTTGTAGGTATGTGGGTAATTGCACCTGGCATATTGCTATATAACCTTCCAGAATATTTTGTTAGTGTGTTGATAAATCTAGTTTGTACAATGGATTCTTCTGGAAATAATTCATAAACTTCTCTGGAGCTTCCCATCAGTGGTAGACTGTGCTATTTAAGACAATACATTATTTTTGACTGTTTTTTAAAATTAGCTTCCAAAATATTGGACTTCTGTAATGAGTTTTTTTTTATTTCACACATGTTAAATTTTTGTTGATTCTCCCCTAACTTCTCCTTCCTCTGCCTACTTGCCCTCCTACCCTGACATTTCACCCCACTTACTATACTCTTTCATTTTGTTCTTATGTTCCCCATTCTCTTCCCTTAAGGGACCCCTCCCCCACCCCTCGCACATTGCTTATTATTATTTTAATGGCCTTGATCCTTATTTGCCTCACCTGGTATCGTGCTTAGGTTTCTTCTGCTGTTTTTAGCTGTTTAAAGATCATGACCAAAAGCAACATGGGGGAAGAAGACAGGGTTTATTTGTCTTACAGGTTACTGCCCTCATCAGGGAAGCCAGGGCAGGGACTCAAGGCAGACCCTGAAACAGAGAGCATGGGGGAACATTGCTACTGGCTCTCTCCCCAAGGCTTGAGTAGCTGCTTTTTTATACAACCGAGGGCCACCTGCCCAGGAATGACACCACCCAGTGAGCTAGGCGCTTCCACATCAGACATTAATCAAGAAATGCCACATAGACTTACTTGCCTCTGGGCCAATCTAATGGAAGCATTTTCTCAACTCAAGTTCCTTCTTCCTAAGTAACACGAGTTTGTGGCAGGTTGTCAGAAAACTAGCCACTATACCTGAATATGCATAGTTAGCAGTTAGAAGTTTGGCATGTGTATATGGGAGTCATATGGCGTTATGTCTTTCTTTGTGCCTCTACTTTGCTTAATGTGGAATTTTCCAGTTCTAACCATTTTCCTACAAATTTCATAATTCCATTTTTTATTGCTGAAATTCCTTTGTGTATTAATACCACATTTTCATTGTCTCCTCATCTGTTGATGGACATCTAGGCAGATTCATTTCCTTGCGACTGTGATAAACATGACAAGTTTCCCTAAAGTAGGATATGGACTCGCTTGAGAATGTGCCCAGGTGGGGTATAGAATGGCTAGGGCATGTGTTTCTTCTTCTTTTCTTTTGGTTTTGTGTGAAGCCTGCATGTTGATTCCACAGTGGCTTTACTGCTTTGCACTTCCAACAGTGGATAAGGT
>LOEQ01001172.1:160868-173402 GCA_001685075.1 Bramus lutescens | reverse complement strand
AATTTGTGTGTTGTTATTTCGGGGTATAAGCTAGCCGTGCGGGAGCTGGGCGGGGCGAAAAGCAGGCCAGGCCCGCTCCCCTTATTACTACAGAGCAATATAGAAAACTACACCCAAATTCCCAAAATATTGTTTATGAATGTTTGTTATCATTTAAGGGGAGTTGGTTACAAATTGTTATTGGTCTTAGTCAATCCCTTTCTAAAGAAGAAAAGCAGATATGATACAGAAATGATGAAAAAAATTACTGAATATATTTTAATCCAAAAAATTATTAATCTCAAACTATTTTACATGGATTTTAGTTTATTGATATAAAATTAAGGTTAATTTTGTTATATTGTATGTATATTTCTACTCTTTTTAAGATATTGCGTTTATTCAGCTCAATTAAAAACATAATATATAATTAAGATATGCAGATTTACAAAACCACAATCATCTATAATAATCAAGTTCATAGTCATGTTAGTCAGGTTTTCTAGATATACAAAGATATATTTCAGATAAATAGGTATTCTCAAACATTTCAAAAACTGAACTATAGGCCAAACAGTTTACAATTAATAAAATTTTCCATTCTGTAGGGTGCCTCTTAAAGCTATGAACCGTTTCCTTTTTGATATGGAAGCTTTTTTAGTTTCATGAAATCCTGAGTGTTGAATTTTAGGCTTTAGAGAAACTCTTACTGAACAAAATTGGTTTACTTTAACTTTTTGAAGTCTCAGTGGATATTTTGAATGGGTCTGTGTGATCAAGGATTATTGGAAAAAACAGCCATCTCTTTGAATGTTTATGCATCTAATTTTTAATAAAACAAAAGTGGAAATTTGGATTTTTTCACCTTGCTCTTATTTTCCTTTCTTCAACCCTAGCACTTTGTTATCAGGAAACAGATCACAGACTAGAAAAGAGTCACCTCAGTCTTCTTGCAAGTGCGTAGATGCTCTGTACAGATATCTTTTCCTAAGGGCCTAGGGTGGAGCTCGGTGGTAGAATCCTTGCTCACCACTTGAAGGCCCTGAGTTAAAAAAAAAAAAAACATTTCATGAGAATCTTAGCTTCAAGGTTGTTATGAATTAATTTCAAACTTTATGCTTAATTCTTCTCATCTGAGTTATTCCTTCAGCAGCCGAATTGTTACCTCTGAGGATGATCCAAGCTTTCCAAGCAAATACAGGGTCTTTTCTCCTCCTGGAAGAGACCACTGATGTTCTTGGAGGGAGAGGTGGTATGATTCAGGTGTTGGCTGCCATTCCATTTCACAATGACTCTGTTATTGGGGAGAAGTTTATGGGGAATTCTGGAAGCAGTCTTTTGGTGACCAATACTGACTGAGGACCAAATCTTTAAGGATTTTAGTTTGAGCAGCTGCCACAGACCTCTTACATAAATGACACAGTGCTTTCAAAACAAAGCCGTGTTTCATGACTTCAGAGAATACTTGCCTGTTGGACAAAACTGTATTTTGCGAAAACTTCCGCAGTTTGCTATGCAATTCACTGCATAATGGATCCAACTTTTCCAAACAGGATTATGACAGAGAATTCATGCAACAGACTGTTCATACAGTAATAGACATTCAACAAGAACTTTGAATTTTATTTAAGTCTCCTGAGTCATGTCTGTGTTAAAGAGACATTCCCAAAAAAGTGATGGTTTTGACCACTGAGTATTTTCCAATCTTCTCAAACCGATACTAGACCAAACAGAACTTCAGTCAGTGAAGCCTGTGATCCAGCTGACCACCCCAAGCATACTGAGGGGTGAGTACTGTGCTTTTGGGGTTGTTTATGCAACAGCACACGCTCAGAGTTTGCTTTCCAATCACTTATAGTTTCCAAAATGATGACAGCTAACAGTAGTTGTGCTATAACTCAGACACAACTGAGGATTATTGGCTAGCTGAAGATTTATTGCAAATTGATCATGGGCAAATATCATAAGTATGATTAACTTGGTTGAAAGTGTTTAGTTTTATCATGGTGCACTGTGACTTCAGAAGATTGTCCTGGTTTCAGGGCTCAGAAAAATGACCGACTTAATAAACAGATTAGAGGAAAAAAATAAAGATAATAAATACAGTCTAATAATCTATCTATGTATCTATCTATGTATGTATGTATCCATCTATCATCTACTTATTTATTTTCAATTAGTTTTCTCTAATGGAGTCTCAGTGGGTATACAAACCACACTCAAAGGGTCACATGGCTAACAGGAGATGAAAATGGCCAACACAAAATGAACTTCAATGGTGATTTGGAGCTTGTTTGTTGCCTTTTGTTTTGCTTTAGTTTTTTAGTTACTAATTTAGTTCCTAATTCTTTGACTGTGTTTTCTCTCCCTACAATTATTTTGCTTATATGATGTTTTTCAATTTTATCTTTATGGGATTTCTGTATGGCAAGGTTGTCTTTCTGCATCTAGAAATGATTTTGTGCCTTTTCTTTGAATCTACTTTTTTCTGTTCATTTGTTTTTGCTTATTATCTTTCATTCTTTTTCCAACACCAGTTTGTTTTCTAATGTGAGAGAGAGCAAGAAGATGTGTGGATTTGTGTGTGTGGAGAGGTGGGGAGGGTCTGGGAGGAGTTGGGGGAGAGGAAACCATAATCTGAATAACTGTATAAAAATATGTTTTCAATAAAAAATAAAAAATGATTTTTTTTCTCATTGGGCCAAGCATAAAAAACAGAATCATATCTGTGAGTTAGCATATATGTTATTTGATGCTATAGACTCTTATTATATCTATATTTGCTAGGGGAGAAACTAAAGTGTAGGAACCTGGATCCAGAGCACGGACTCATGAACCCATAATAGATTCTTGGAAGGAACTGTTTCAATGCCCCCTATCAGCCAGGGTCAAGATTGGTCTACTGTGGTAAACATGCTTCAAAATACATGTAACTTCGAAGGTACCATTGCATCAATCTCTGAGGGACAATCTTCCTTACTGCATTGTGATTGTCATATTTTTATAGAGAACTTTTTAATCATTTTCTATTTTCTACTGCTTTTTCGGGTTTTTATGAATTTCATTTTATAGTGTATATTCCAACAACTTTGCTTTATTCTTTGAAAGAAAAAAATCACTCCAGAGAAGCATTTGATCATTTGCATCCCACATCCAGGTCATAGGTTCTGCTTGAAGAAGCCCATCTTGGCTTCAGAACTTCACTCCACCCATCACTATCTCCTTTACAAGTCCCTCAAGTTTCATTTCAACACTTTCTTCCTTCTCTGTTGTTTCAACTCATTTCAGACCTTCAGCCTGTTTCATTTGCATTATTGAAATGCCTTTTCAAATTCTTGCTTCATACTTGAGCCAGACTGATCTTTACAAAACAAGCATTACATCATGCAATTCCCATTGCCTTTAGGAACCCAGCTATTGCCACCTAACTGTGCAACTCCAGCCAAGTTTCTTATTCTCCACACCTCAGTTTTATCATCTGTAATCTTCGGACCAATATCTAGAGTATGTGAATGACTGTAAAAGCAAAGATGACTTGAAAAAAACTGAGGATTTCATAGTAAACCCTAGAAAAATATGACATGATTTTTAGAATTACCATGTAGAATGCAGTCCAAATTCCCCTAGTGTGTACTCCACAAGGCACAGTGTCTTCTCCTCTGCTTTCCTATCTCCTCTCTCCTTTAAAAAAAGGTTTATTTCATGTGTGTGAGTGAGTACCTGCATGCATGGACACTGCATGCATGCTAGGTACCTAAAGGAGAGAACCAGACACATGGAGGTTGAATTACAGGCCACTGTGAACCCCATGTTTGGGCTGAGAATTGAACCATAGTCCTCTGCAATAGCAGCAAGTGCTCTTAATTACTGAGCCATCTCTCCTTCCTCTTTTTAACCTTCATCATGTCTCAGGCCACTATCCGTAGAGCACCAGCCAAGCTCTTGTATATCTTACAGAACTGCTGGTTCAGTTCTCTAGCATACTCTTGAGTAACCGGTTTTCCACAGTGTGACGAAAACTCACTCATTCTTTTGCTTCATGGTCCTCTCCTCTACAAAGGCTCTTCTGAACTTCAAACAAGAGGGAAGTCCTTTTACTAGATGCCCATTAGGGGATGTCCATCTGCGTGCTCTTAGTGCATGCAGAGGGTTAAGATGAGACACCACAAACTGGATGGATTGCAAACAGCCCAGTGCTATTTCCCGTTGTTATTGAGGCTGCAGCTTTCAAGATCAAGGCACTAGCAGGTTCATTGTCTCTTAGAGGCCGGCATCCTGTCTCACAGAGAGTGGGTGCTTTGTTGTTAGAGCACCAATGACATTCATGGTGGTTCCATGCTCATCATATAGTCATTTACCAGGTCAGTGCTTCCCAGTAAGTGAACTTTGAGCATTAAGATTTCAATATAAAAGATTAGAGGGAACTATGAACATTCAGAACACAGTAAGAACCGCAAATGTTCTTTTTGCGGGAACAAGTCAGTTGCATCTGGTAGCTTCTTTGTCTCATTGACTCATTTTCCAAATGAGTATTTCTAAATTATGAAAGTTATTTATTTATTCATTTATGTGTGTGTGTGTGTGTGTGTGTGTGTGTGTGCATGCGTGTGCACCAGGGAATGCATGTGGAAGTCACAGAACCTATGGAGGTCTCTTTTTTCTCATAATAGTGTTGGTTCTAGAAATCAAACACAGGTCCTCAGCCTTGGTAGCAAGTGACCTTCCTAGCTAAACCTCTTGCGAGCCCCTCCACAAAATTCTTGAATGCAGAATTTCCTCACTTCAGAGCCTATCTTGGTAACTGAAATATAGTGCACTTTTAGTAAATGAAGGAACAATAAATAAATAAATGGGTCATACATGATATGGTAAAGCTGTTATTGAGAAACCTAGAAAGACCAAACCAAAAAATATTTGTGAATTTTATAAATATGTTTTCCTCTTGAAATACTCAAACATATTATCAATACATAAGCAAGTGATGAATCTGAAATATAATCTTATATAAGATCGCAAAATTTAAACAATGCATATCACATATTTACATAGATATACTCTAAAATATATTTAGTGATATGAGTAAACTATTTTGATTTTTTGGAAAAATGAAATTAATAAGTTGAACACATTTTTAATTATTTTCTTTCCTTCCTTCCTCCCTCCCTCCCTTCTTTCCTTTCTTTAATAGTTATTATCTCTGTTTATTTTACTTTGAAATGAAATTGATATTGACTTATTGGTTTGTGACATGGGGACCTAGATCGAAACACACTGTGAAATACAAATGCATTTTCATTCTCCAAGGCAGTTGATCCTTAAGATTTGAATCCAGAGAATGGAAGATCATTGACTATGTATTATATTTGTACTGAGGGACACTGGTCTTGTACTCTGTAAAGATTTGTCATTTGTATTGGTTTAATAAAATGTTTATTGGCCAGTAGCCCAGCAGAAAGTATAGGTGGGGTGACCAGAACAGGAGAATTCTGGGAAGAGGAAAGGCTCAGTTTGCAGTCATCACCCAGATAGATCAAGAGGAAGCAAGATGAGAATGCCTCATTGATAAAAGGTACCAAGCCACATGGCTAACACAGACAAGAATTATGGGTTAATGTAAGATGTAAGAGTTAATTAGCAAGAAGCCTGAGATAATTGGCCAACCAGTTTATAATTAACACAGGAGTCTGTGTTTCTTTGGTATTGAATGGCTGTGGGATCTGGTGGGACAGAAAGTTCTATCAATATATTTGTTCTTCCAACAGAGGCCAAATGACAAAACAGAAAGACATTTGACCAAGCATCAACAGAAACCTTCATGTTCTAGGGTTTTTTATTTTCTTACTTTCTTTTTCTGTATAAAATATTCTTGTAACTGTATCAATCAGTATTTCTGAGGGCCAGAAACAGAAAAAGACATTAATACGTATAAAAGAAAGACACATAGCATCGTTGTGGAAAAACCTATGACCATGGAGATATCCATGGAGTACTAGCTTTGTCAGTCCTATTTAGGGGACCACTTAAAAAGATGGCCCCCTTTTCTCTTTTACTGACTAAACTTATATCAGTACTTGGTATAAACTGATACCATGTTAAGCATAATCAAAAAGAAGTGGATTTTATATAGAGAAACTTAGAACAAGTTTTAAAAGATAACATCTGCAAAACTTTAATCATGCTATCAATCACAATCCTACTCAGAATTTTATGTGCTTAGGAACCAGTTGGGGATCTCTTTAAATTGTAGGTTATGATCTAGTCAGTAGGGGAATTTTCTCATTGCTTCTGAAATTTCTCTCAACTTTCCAAGCTGTTGATAATGTGAATCAGTCAAAGAGGATCAAGTGAATTGAGGCATAGATGGAACAAAAAAGAAAGTAAAGGGCTTCAATTAGGAAGACTTGATAGAAGATGCTTTGAAGGATGGGTAACAAAAATGAAAAGAAAGTTTAAAATACATCAAGTACAATGAATATCCTATATAGGGTATAGAAGTGTAAATAAACAGTGTAGATGTGAAAGAGAGATCACACACTGGGAGAGTCACGCAGCAAGAAAATCAGTTTCTAAGAAGAGTAGAAGTGCAAGTGGTAGATGATTAAGGTCTGAACTACTTCAATGTATGTACATAAGTATATGTAATTGAGCCATATGAAAGGTATGTGATGAAGAGAGCTCCATGAAGGCCTGGAAAACGAGACTGAATAAAAGGAGAGCTGGGCGTTGTGGCTCACGCCTTTAATCCCAGAACTCAGGAGGCAGAAGCAGGAGGAGCTCTGAGTTGAAAGCCAGCCTAGTCTATAAAGTGAGTTCTAGGACAGCCAGTGCTACCCAGAGTATCCCTACCTTGAAAAATAAAAAAGGTAAAATAATAAAGTCAAAGAAAAGGTATATTTTAATCCGTGCAAAACAGACATGTAGACAGTACACCCTTGACACTGGAATCTGAATAGCATTTTTAAACACAGCTTGTAAAATCCTCATTTTGTGGTATAGAAAAGACAGCCAGATATTAGCTCTAACAACAATGAAGCAAAATGGAATATTTCAAACTGTTTAAACCATTTTCTTAAAGAAAATTCTTCCACTGCTGGAGATCTTGAGTAGCCTTCTGGTCAGTCATCAGGAAATAATTCTGCACAGAATTAACGAACTTGGCTTCCATTTTGGGAAGGGAACCACTTTTCTCTACACTTTTTTTTTTGCATTTTTACCTAAATGTCTTCTATAGAACTTGATCCTATTGGTGTTTCATAGGCTTTTCCCTGTTTTATTTTTAGGACTCTGAATTTTTGATCTTAATATTGATGGTTTAAGTTTGATTTTGTATCTTTTTTTCTTAACTAGAATATCTAGTACAGAATTTTCCTTTGGAGCTTTTCATTATCTCATTATCAAAATCACCATAATCCTCATCATCTTCTTCATAATCATCACCATCTTTGTAATTGTTACTATAATCTTCAATGAGTTTTACTTTTTTTCTCTGGAAACTTGTTATCACTTCTGGGGCAGATTGCAGCCCTGATGTTCTTAAGAGTTCTTCCTCCTCATCTTCATCTTCTGACCGACATCCTCTTCCACAAAATCCAGGTGATGTGCATTAATATACACAGACCCTGAACAACACCTTACTTGAAGGTCATAGGCATTGTCACTTCAAAACCCTCAAAGGCAACTATTGATTATATAGATTTTCAGCATTGCTAGTGTTATTTTAATTGGACAAAGGGTTATCATCATAATTTATTGCTTCTGCCTCAAGAATGTGCAGTTCTCCATATTCCCTCATCTTTAAACTTTTTATGTCCTTCACCTAATGTCCTGAAGTCATGCCTGACAATTACTGGTGCTCACTTTCTTCATTACCCACCTTAGAGTGGAAATATTTGTCAGCCTTATGTTCACCATCAAAAGAAAATTCTGAGGCCTCAGGGGGTGCATGCCACGTCCTGTGAGTCTTTCAGGAAGTGGAGGCAAGCACTTTGGTGGACTTTGCTGGAAGTGGACTTTGCACTTTTTATTTTTGAAGAGACATGCACATTGGTGGACTTTCAGAAAGTAGAGGCATGCACTTTGCTGCTCTGAACAGACTCGCAAGATGGAATTATACCGAGGGGTGAGTAGTTTGAATTGTTAAGTGTGGTACTGCCATAGGCTCAAGGCCACAGGTCAATTAATCAAGGACTTAAACTTCCAGATTGTGAGTCACCCCCTCCAAAATAATCTTTTTTCTTTATAAACTAACAATCTCAGGTGATCTTGGGAAAGTGACAAAGAACTGGCTAACACATGATCTAGAAACTTGTTATTGCTTCTCAGTTATTTTTTTCTTTATTGGTTTTTCGAGACAGGGTTTCTCTGTAGCTTGCCCTAGAACTTGCTCTGTAGACCAGGCTGGCCCAAAGTCACAGAGATCCACCTATCTCTGCCTTCCAAGTGCTGGGACTGAAGGTGTGCACCACTACTGTCCAGCTGCTTCTCAGTTTTAAATCTTTAAATGATGCATATGTTTCTATTTTAGTAATAAACAAAAAGCACCTTTGAGAAATAGCATTTTGCCATTCTTTTATGAGTCTCTTCAAGAAATTTATCTTGTTTATAAATTCCCTTTGTCTGGTCTTTAAACTGGTCTGTTATTACTGTTAATAGCATTAGAAGTGTTGCCAGGATGATCTCACGACAGGAAGCCCCTAACCTTGCTCTCCCACAAAAACACTGGCTTTGAAGCAGCAAACCATCCTCAGGTCCTTTATGATGATGCCAAAAATAAGCTAGGAAGCCGAAGTAATAACCAAGCACCAATTCCACAAGGTCACAAACAGCTATGTGGACAGGAGGAAGAAAAGCTATTTTTTTTTTAAATAAGAAGAGGACTTGAAGTTGAGAGGAAGATGGGGTAGGGAGTACTTGGGGGAAATGGAGAGAGGTAGGAGAGGATAGAAATAATAAAAATATGAAATGTAAATATATGCATTTCCAAGTGGTAAATTTAAATTATTTTTTAAAAGGAACAGAGGCTGAGAAAGAATTATAGAGGAATGACTGTGGTCAAAGTGTGTGACATGTATGTATGAGCATATCATGAAATCCATTAATTAGTGCAACTTCTATACACTAATATTTTAGAAACTAAAAATAATTTAAAAATTATTAAAAAGAATTAGTAGAGAGAAAACAAAACAAAAGCCACTTGATGTCATCCATTCAGCTTCTCCCTCAAGTTGATAGAATTTGAGTTTAGAAGGAAGGTGAAGACAAGCGCAAATCAATTAATTACACACTAATGCAGGATTAAGTGTAATAAGGGGTCCTTTATTTAAAGGGGACTCACAGATCACAGTTCTCTGCACAAATGGGGAACAGAAATGGAATCCAGGCAAAAGAGAGAGAGAGAGAGAGAGAGAGAGAGAGAGAGNAACAATATTCTAAAAGTATAACTACCAAAATGAATAGTTGAAATTCAAAAGAAAAGAAACAACACAGAAAGTAAGAATATTACAGAGTCAGAAACTAGCTAGGCAAAAGCAAAAACTTCCAGTAATTTTAGAGTTAAATAAAAAAATAAACTGAATTTTTTTTACTGTGTAATTCATCAAATAGAAAAATCAAGGAACTAATAAGCTATCATTTCAAATAACTGAGAGGAGCAAAAGCACCAAGGGACCGAAAAATGTAATGAAAACCACAGGGATTTGGGGACTTGTGAGGAAATCACCAAATCAAAAAACAAGATTCAGAAGGTCCAGAATGAGAGGAGAGACAGAAAGAGAGAGAGTTTATTTGAGAAAATAATGGCTGAAAAGTCTCCAAATGTAAGGAAGGAAATTAAGAAGCAATATTGACAACTACAACCAGACATAATATACAAAAAAGGTCAAAAATCAAAGACAATGAAAGAGGTAATTTTGAAAACAGAAGGAAAAAATTTCCACAGCCTGTAAGAGATGTCTTATATGAGTAAAAGTAGATTTATTACAAAACATTACAGGTTAACAAAATGGAATGACATTCTTAAAGTGCTTAGAGAAAATATGATAAATAAGAATACTATTGTAAAAACATATTCATAAAAATAAATGGGAAATATTGACTTTTTTAAGTTGACAAAGGCTAATGAAATTTATCTCGAGAACTGCCTTAGGAGAATTACAGAAGTAAGTTCTTCCATTTTAAATAAAAAGATGTTAGATAGAAAACTTAAGTTATATTAAATAAAAAGTTCCCCACCAAAGAGAATATACAGACAAATACAGAACCCTGTAATGTTATACTGGCCCTACACAGATCTAGGTACAGAGTATAATAAATAACTCTAAAATCATCTTAATGGATACAAATGACAAAGGTTATGCATTGTGCCATTTATAACATAAAGTAAAGGGACATGTGAAGGTCATATCTTACTAATATAAATTATTACAACTTTATGTATTTTATATAAGTGCAGTGGCAACCACAGAGATATCATTTTTAGAGGACACAAGATGGAAAATGAACAAAGAATCAAACTAAAAATCGAAACAAAAGAATCAAAAAATCTACTAGATGCAAAAATAGACAGAAAAGGAGATAAAATCACTATATGAAATATATGAAAGGACAATCACAGTGATATATCTCTTCCTATTAGTAATTACTCTAAATTCATAACTTAAAAATTTAAATGATAAAAACTTGTAAGTTTTAAAATTATCTTCAACATATTTGAAGCATGAATCCATCATAAAATTATTAGATCTAGCTAATCAACAGAGACATTACTTTCTATTGTTATCATATTTGTAATATGACTACTTTTTAATGTGTGTTCTTTAACTGCTGCCATCTCACATATGACAGTTACATACAAATGTGTGCCATCTAACTGTAGGTATGTTTTCTTTGGTCACCATCACCTGTCTCTTCCCACACCTTACCTATTCTGAGAAGCCTCATGAACTTTCTTCATTTTTTTCCATTCCTCCCCACCCCCATTTCCTTCTTTGGTTATGTGGCTTTCTTTAGCCTAACTTTGAGATTAAAGATTTGTCTTCTGATTGATCAATTGGTCTATGCATTCCACTTGTTGAGTTTTGAATTTTACTCATTGTAATTTTTTGTGACGGATATCTTTTCCAGAGAGCTCAATTGATCTGAACCTAGTGACTTGTATGGTCTGAGTGTCTCTTAATAGTCCATACAGTTTATATTCTTAGGTAAGGAGAAGCCTGGTGATTCTGATTTGTTCCAGGAACTTTCCAAAACTTTTAAGTTGTTTCCTTTCTGAACTTAAGGACCTTCCAGGTAGGATTGGATGCTTTACTTCCATTAAGAACGTCATGTGCCAGGCAGTGGTGGTGCACGCCTTTTATCCCAGTACTCGGGAGGCAGAGGCAGGCAGATATTTGTGAGTTTGAGGTCAGCCTGGTCTACAGAGCTAGTTCGTCCTGTCCGAGGTTTACTACAGAGAAACCCTGTCTCAAAACAAACAAACAAAACATTATGAAATAGTCATTAAAACCCTTTGCTCATTTTTATTTTGTTTTTGTTTAAGCTTTTTATTAGTCTGCCTCTTCTCATTTGCTGGATTATGAAAGCAGCTTTTAATCCATAAGCTTACTCTGGAGAGTTGGGGGCTAGAGGTGCAATTTTTAAAACAAGCAGAAATCTGAGTTTTTTTTTAATTTAAATCTACCAATATCACCAACATTACCGAAAACATTAAAAAAAATACCATCCAGAATTGTTCTGGGTTAAACTATCCCCTTCGATGTGTATTGAAGGCCTTTGTCTAAAGAGGAGAGGCAAGAAAGAGATATCACAGTGGAACTAAACTGCTGACAGCTGGAATTCTGATTTCTAGCCACCAGATTTGTGTGAGAATACATTTCGGTATTAAGCTTCCCTATTTATGATACTTTGTTCTTTCAGCTTTATGAAATGAATATCAGAGTTAATAAGGTTACCTACGATTCAATACACTTTCAGATTAGATCACCCTAAGAATTGGTAAAAGTATTATTATTATTATTATAGCTATGCTTTTTTCTACAATTTTACTAGGTACTTGGATGCCATTATCAGCATCACTCTCTCCTGAGCTGTAGTCACAAAAGATGGCTGCAAAATTAAGCAGTCTCTCAGTAAGCACTGTCAGGTGCTTATGACTGGATGAAGTACAATGGGCGAAATTAGGAATAATAATGCCTTTCCTCAAGAAAACACCTTAATAATAGTTCTTATACAGTAGTATTAAGGAAAGATGATAGCACAGGCTGCATGCTAACAAGAGGCCTGATCAAAGCGGTAATCAAAGGACTGAAATGTCAGCTGATTTGTCTCACAGCTAGTGCATACCAGAATTGAGATACAGACTCAAGAATATCTGTGAACCAACTCTACACATTCTGTGGTTTCCTACCATCCTACCATCTCTCTCTCTTCCTCTGTCTGTCTCCTTGCTTTTTTTGATCTGAAAATAGTGAGCATATTGCTTTGTTATTTTTTTCTTCCTGTATTTGTGTGTGTGTGTGTATGAGAGAAAGAGAGAGAGAGAGAGAGAGAGAGAGAGAG
>LOEQ01001172.1:105611-125095 GCA_001685075.1 Bramus lutescens | reverse complement strand
TCTCTCTCTCTCTCTCTCTCTCTCTCCTGCTGGATTTGGTTCCTGTTCCCTGCTTGTGTATGAACTTTTGATCTTTGAGTCTAACCCTAAATAAAGAACCCTTTATTATACTTAATTCTGAGCAAGTGTGGAATTACTTTACCACATCCATCTACAGTATTTGCTTTAGAGATTTTAAATAGCTCACCGGACTTCTGTGGATTTGCTTTAACGTGCTAGGGTGCCTAAGTATGCAGTTTGGGACATCTGTACATTGTACTTTGAGGAGTAAAAAAATTTTGAAGACTGAAATTTCAAACTCATTACTCTCCATTGATGGTGCTAATTATCTCTTTCATCAAGTATTAACCCATTTCCATTATTTTATATTTTACTATGAGTCTTGTGGCCTATCAGCAAGGTTCCGGCTGGCAGCTTGCATCTTTCCCCTCTGGCTTCTTTCTCCCAGCTTTCAGTTTAGTTTTTCTTGACTACCTCTATTTTGTCCTGCCAGACCCAAGACAGATTCTTTATTCATTAACCAAGAAAAGCAACATATATACAGAAGGACTTCCCATATCAATTAGACATTTTTTATTAAACTATATTAATAATTATATCACTGGTTGATTTTCATTGCACCCATCATAATTTAATGTATCTGCTCCTTAAATTTTCCAACACAAAATCTGCAGGAGTCTCCCTCCTTTCTGTTCTCAGAAATGTAACTGGGTGGTGAGGCCAGTGCACTGTTCAGAATTGCTAGAGTGTACCGGATTGCTCCCCTGAGTAACTGTGCCAATCAGCACTATGTGTATCTCTGGTTTCATACTTGCTGTTCAACAGCTGCTATTTCACAGCTGTAAGATTTTATCAATCTGGTGCATTCAATAAAATGTAACCACAGTGTTGATTTGCATTCCCTTGGTTATTTTTGAAGTTTTCAGTAGCTCTGGGTTATTCATTTCTCATCTTTGTGAGCTATCTCTATTTTTCTATTGTGTCATTTTTCTCCTCAGAATGATTTGTGTCACTTATAGCTTATTGGTAGTGCACTCTTGACAGTTGTGAACATTGTGATACATTTTCTCAGAAATCATGACTTGCATGGAATTTGTCTCTTATGATACAGAATATATTTGTTTTAACTTAGTCAATTCTACTTTTAGTCATATTTGAGAATAATTTCCTTTCTATATCACAAATGTATTTTCATCTAGCCATTTTAGCATTTGAGTCAGCATGCAAGGGCCCTTAAGGCATAATTATTTAATTCTTATTTTTTTCAGAAGAATACCCTCCCATATACCATATATTAGTTCCTTCCCTCTCTTCCCAGAGCTTTGGAAACTTTTGCTTATCATGACCAATTTTCTTTACAGAAATAATAGTTTTGAAAGCAAGTCCAATTATAATATTCATTTCTTAATTTTTTTTTCATGGATCCTTTATCACTGTTCAAGTACTGATTTCAGTGGGGTCCTTGAGGTGCCAGGCCTGGGCCCACTGTCTAATTCTGTTTCTAACCTGTTCTTATTTATGTTGTGTGCTATGGCCACACTGAACCTCTTTAGTGTCCTACTGCCCAACTTCTCTGATAAAAGTAATGAAATTCAGCTACACCTTGACACGTGGGACAAGGGTCAAGGCTTCAACATGACGCTGATGCTTAATCTTTCTCTGTCCCTTTATCTTTAATCTCTAAATAGCTAGTTTGAAGAGCATCTCTGTGAAGGTCAGCTCAGAGAACCTTCTCTTTCCCTGATAGATGATTATGAGCTGCCCTGATTGGACATTATCCACCTGGTCAGCCACATGGCTCTATCAGTCTATTTACTTAGCAATGTTCCATGATCTGGGAAGCTTTCCCAGGCTACAGGAGCCATGGCTGCCTTTGACATCAATATATTCCTGGGTTCTAACCTTGTACCTGAACACACTCTGCAAATACTTGTTGAATGAGCAGGAGGTTCATAAAGCTCAACTGTGAGTTGGATTTGTTCCAAGATCTGTGATAGAAGAATATATATATATTTTATCCATGTGTGTGTGTGCATGTATGTGTGGCTTGGCCAGAAGACAGTCTCAGATGCTGCTTTCTGATCAGCTGTGGAAGCCAACCGTGTTTCTTAAGACAGTGCTCTCTGAGTCAGTCAGGTAGGCCTGCTGGCCTGTGAACCTTAGAGATCTATCTCCAACCCAGGGCCCCATTGCCAGGATTATAAGCAAGTATCTCGCTTTTTTTTTTTTTGCTGTTTCAAGAAATGTCAGAAACCTTTGTCATTGTTTTGCACTGTGTAGGATTTTGAATGATTTTTCAGAGACCAGAAGATAAACTGGATCATTGTAAGATTTTGATTGTATTTTTACTGTGTGTGTGGCTGTGTTCTGGAGTATTAATTTTTATTTATGGATCATAGTCTTAGATTTAATTAAAATTTATGTCAGGAAAAGAATCCTACTGAGTGCCCTAGGGAACAACTGGACAAAACAGGTAGAGTGGAGAAGACAGAGGTCCTTGGACAGATCTCAGGGCTTCTGCAGAGAGGGTGACAATCTGGCAGTGGATCTGTCTTGTTTAATCTATGGTAGTCACTAACAAGCCACACACATTGTCATCAGAATGAATGTAGCTTTATATGTATGACAGAGTATAATATTGTTTGTAAAATTAGGAAGTCATTCAGGCACTTAGACTGTGAATCGAATCTTATTTAGAGAAGAAGGTGATAGTCTTTAACTTATCGATACAACTAGTCTTCCACAGGTTGTTTATATGTGATGCTTCATGGTGGCAGTAGTAATCTCTGTCCTAGATCATTAAGTACAGGGTCTGTGTCTCTAGACTGAGGTAGTAGGAGTCTGAACAGGTACCTGCCAGAAGAATCCTCTCTTTCTGATGCAGCTTGTCTGTAGGCAACTTTTGAAGGGATCTTGCTGCAGCTACACTGAAGGCTTAGAACAGCTCTTCCCCTTCCAGGAAGCATTGGGCAGCCTGCCACCCTCATGGGAGGAAGTGGTTCTTTCTCACCATATGCTTGTGACAGATTCGTGCATCTGTAAGTTTTCTTGTTGAAATCTCTTTACTTTGTCTTAAACTGATTAGTTTTTGCTTGTATTTTAAGTGAGGTCTCCTTTAAAATGAAAGCGTATTTACCATTGAATAAGGAACTTGTGTGGCAGATGGGAGTTGCCTCTGCTTCATGCCTGCTGAGCTGCTGCTGAGCTCACAGGGGGGCGCTGTGTGAATGTGCTTTGGTCTAGGCAGTTCCAGACACAGGCAGCAGAGGTGGCATGCTTTAAAAATGACACAGGGAGGCTACTGCCTGATTTGATTTGATTAGTTTATTCTTCAGAGTAAACTTTCCTAGATCACATTATTAGTTCATTTTGTTGGGATTATTAGAGCAATATAATTCGTTGAAACAAATAGTCTGTTGAATAAAGGATTATGTGAAGTTCTTGTAAGGCAATTACTTGAAGTATTTAAAATGTTATATTTGGGTAATTCTGATTCGTGTCATGGTCTCACATTGTATTATGAACACTGGCCCCAGATAGTGTCTCTTTTAGGCTGTGTGTGTGTGTTTTAATTGTGAAAGTTAGAATTTTGATATGCTAATGGCCTAGTTGAGTATGAAACTATAATTGGCAGATCTCTCCTACAGATGTGTGGTTTATTTGGGTAAGTGTTGTGTAGTCTTTTGCCTGAGAACTGACATGTATCATCAGGCTGTATCATGCCAGCATTATCCTTTCTTCTAGACTTACTGTCTACGCAGACATTTTATGTATAACTTAGCAGTCTCCTTTCTGTAACATCATTCCATAAATAATTTTAAAACATAAATTCTCTGTTAATTATAATGAACTGAAAGGTCTTGAGCTAAGTAGATTAGAAAATGAATACCTTTTTAAATCATTCTCTTTTCAAACTGAATCTTTCGGTTCTCAGTGTGTTGGATGAGGAAGGGACTGCTCCATATTTGTTATAATCTCTGCAGCCTCAGTGAAACATTGGACAGAGGAACAAATGTTGGTGCCCGTGTCCACACCCAGATGCAGGCTATCCTGGACTAATGATGATTAGGGATCCTCTCTTAAACCTCCAGGTGAGGGGAGGAACCTTAATCTCCTCTGGAATCTTGGAGGGCTCTAATTACCTAGCAGTGTAAACCGGATGTACCAGTGTGAGTTTGAAGCTTTCAGGGGCTGACAGCTTCCTTTCTGCTCATTGGAACACTCTCAGGAACTCTGAGTTGCCTTTTCTGAGCCCTGGCTGTAACACACACTCCATGCTGGAGAGTCCAGAGGATCATTAATTTTGCCTGTTGTAGCTGGAGAGCGAAGCTACAGAAATATGGCTTAGGGACACCTGCAGAGTAACTGCTACTTCAGGAAGAACTTCGCCAATCTCAGACAGGTCACCAAGCAGAATTTATCATAGGCTTAACTAGCCCAATCATTTTGTGTTTCTTATAAGCTATTGTGTGAAGTTACTTTCCAGTGCTTGTTTTATTTGACATTCAGCTACAGGAAGCTAAACAAGAGCAAAGCACACATACAACACATGCCCATGGTATGTGTGCTCGTATATAGGCAACTGCAGACGTTTACATTCTACACATCCCTTTGGAAACTTTGCATGCACTTTCCCATGGAAGCATTCAGAACTGAATTTAGCAAGTATTGTACTTAAAATACAGCACTCGAAACGATCTCTGTCTTTCAGTTCTCGAGGGGGGGTGCCTTCTGAAGTGCACTTCAGTATCCAAATGCGTGGTCAAGCAGCAGGAAGGGAAGCTCTTGATGCTCTGTGTAGAGAAGTGTGCTCTACTTCATGATGAGGGAACACACAGCATCATGGTTCAGGTCTTTCTCGGATTAATTTCATTGCTTCAAGTAAGCTCCTGGCACATCTCCTTCCCTCTTTGTTTTCAGAGTCTTATAAGGACTCTTTTCCTTGTCTTCATTCCTTGTCTTCGTTTCTTTCTGTCATCTTCCTCCTAAGAGAAATCGAATGAAGCCTATCTTGTCTGTGTGTTGTGTCTTTTAGAGGGAAAACTGTTTCTCTTTGTCTTTCTTTTATTTTTTCTTCCCTCCTATCCCTTTTCCTCTCGCCTCCGTCATTTCCCCTCTCCCCATCCTCTCCTCTCCTTTCCCCCTTTTTCTTTCTCCCACCTTCCCTTCATCTCTTCCTTCTGCTCCTTTTCTCAACCTCTCGCTTCCTCCTCACTCAATCCAGTTTCTTTGAGGCCCTGGGAATTGTTAGTTGATACAGTCAACTAGATTCCCTCAGTTTACTTTTAGATTTAGGGAATGTGAGGGGTATCACTGTATATTTTCACTTACAACAAATTAAGATAAATAATTTAAGGACAAAGGCAAAACCCAAGTTTTGTGTGTGTGTGTGTGTGTGTGTGTTTGTGTGTGTGTGTATACTACTGAGGATGGAACATAGGCTCTTCCTCACGCTAAACAAACATCCTTCCACTGGCCTGTACCTCCAGCCCGTTGCTTAAACAAATTCTAGGTATCTCTACTAGATTAGAAGCTTTTAAGAGGGACTACAATTAGTTCATCATTATAATCACTAACACTTATCAATGCCAAGTAAAATGAGCAAAGATTGGGGCTATGGCTTCTGTGTGCACCTGTATATCTGTGACACGAAAGGATGTGTGCACCAGATGGGCATTAGCTTGACAGCTCACAAGCACGTGCAGGCTGGCATGTTTCTAGCCCGGGTGCTGTATGCAGCAAGAGCATGCAAGGGTTTAAAGTTAAGTTTTGTACTTGGTGTTCCCCTTTACTTCCCTTTCCACTTGCCTTGGTTGGAGGATGCTGCTTAGTTCTCTTGTTAGGACGTCCTCAGCCCCTGGAACTGTGAATCTCTACAGGTTGGTTGTCAGCTCGTTGATGTCAAGGGAAAACCAGAAACTAAGCACTCATCAGAATAAGGCGTGAAGGAAGAGTTTACATGTGATTCTGAAGACTAAGACTCCACATAGGGATCCTTTTCTTCCGACGGTTTCTTTGAAATAACAAACCACAGTTCTTTTCTCAAGCAAAATAATGTACACTGTGACAGTTCCAGGTTTTTGCCAAGGATGAGATAATGATTGTTGGAAAAGTTCAAGGTAAGTTTTGAGTTTTATGTTGCCTTGAGCCCGATTAAGGTGTAAAAATAAGATTCTAAGGAGTCCCAAGTAAAGAATAAATCATTCTACAAAGTGTTATCTTCCTTTGCAGTTATCAGGGATTTCACTTTAGCCATTCTAAAGTATTTGCTATTTTTATCTTCTTAGACTAAATATTCTTCAAATAATTCCTCAAGTCGCCTAGAAAGGAAGTGCAGCTATGAGAGAATCTTACATACTAATTTTAAGAGACATTTAGAATATGCAAGAAAATATGTGTCAAGGATTTTAGCTTTATTTCCCCTGGTCCCATTTTAAAGAAGATTTGCATTTCAATGACATAAGGGGTATTCATTACTTTCTTTATATGTCATTTGAGTTTGGGGATTGCTCACATTTTCATTACAGCACAAATTAGTTAGGCGCTAAGAATTTAAAAAGATGAAATTACTCTGGTGTATCTTGGCATATGTTTGTTACACATCCAAGGTGAAGCTTGTGTTCTTTGTGACATGGCAGAATCTCTTACCTCTGAGAAAAGCTAATTTGCATTTGTATATAGAGTGAAATACAGAACATTGAAAATCGCAAGTTCATATCTAGATATAGAGTATACAACCCATGGTTATCTCCCCACCCCACCAAACACATTCCAATAATACAATTTTTCTACAGTGTTGCTATAATCTCTAGTGCTAACCACTGCTGAAGTGATCTTAGATCCTGTCTATCTCTTCTTTCCTAAGATACAGCTCCATCTTCTCTCTGGATTCTTAATTCTTAAAATACTGTTGTCTGGGAATTCTTGGTGTCTTAGGGTTCTTTTGCTGTGATAAAGATCATGACAAAAAGCAACTTGTTGGGGGAAAGGGTTTATTTCATCTTATGCTTCCAGGTTCATCATGGGGAGAACTCAAGACAGGAACTTGTTGGGGGAAAGAGTTTATTTCATCTTACACTTCCAGGGGCAACAGTTCATCATGGGGAGAACCCAAGGCAGGAACTTGTTGGGGGAAAGAGTTTATTTCACCTTATGCTTCCAGGTTCATCATGGGGAGAACTCAAGGCAGGAACTTGGAGGCAGAAATTAATGCAGAAGCCACAAAGGAATGCTATATACTGACTCTTGATTTGCTCAGTTTGCTTTCCTAACCCCAAGACCTGACCAGTCCATGGATGGCACTACTCACAGTAGTCTGGGCCCCACTATAAGCAAACTGAAGGAGGCATTTTCTCATTTGAGGTTCAGTCTCCCTTGATATGTCTAAGGTTGTGTTAAGTTGCAAAAAAACCAACCAGGACACGAGTCACTTCTTATGGCCCATCCAGTGGAATCCAAGATTTTTGTTGCTTTCCAGGCCTCTGTGATATGATGTATAATAGCCTACCCCTGTATGCTATCTTATTTTATCCATATCTGTCTTGCCCCTTCAGACATAGTTTGCCATCCCAGAATGAATAATTAGCCTTCCTGAAGAGCATGTCCTGATAGCTTCAAGGTAAAGGGACCACATACTCCATGGTATCCATTAAATTTGTTTTATAAGATCCGTGCCCTTGAAATCTATGTGACTGTTCCTCTGAATGAGCAGATCATCAAAGTAGTGGGCTTGTATCTCAGTCATCTATAGCACTAAAGTGTCTATGGAATAAGAGTGGGCTTTCCAAACTGAAAATTCGTAATAACTGTCTGACTCCGCAAACACTGATTTATTATAAACTCCTTCTTGGGTCCTGGAGGTATCTGCTCATCTCTCTCTTGCTTCACTGGTGTTTCTAATGGATGCATTGTTTCTGCTGTGTACAGACACTGAGCTGAGCTATGGTGAATGGAACTGACATAGACCTATTAAAGTGCCTGATATTCCAATGTGGTAGCTGAGGAGTAAAATCATTTTCATGGAGACCCATTACCCGAGGCCTGGCAGGGACTAATTCTGGTGTTTAATATGAAGTCGGACCATGCATCCCCCATTTGAATTTTTGCAAATTTCCCTTTGCCATAGAAGTTTCAAGGAAAGTTTTTAGTGGTTAAGTTAAAACATGTACACCATATTCAGAGGAAAATAACAAAGCTATACAATCCCTTCTGAGGAAATCGATTGCTTCTTCCCATCCTTGATGATGGCTAGTTCAATTAGTGATCCTGGAGGTAGTCAGAATATATATGAACTAGGAGGCATCTGGTCTCTTGAGGTACATAACATGCATTATTTAGTGTTCTTGGGTAAACAATCCCACCCAACTCTTAAGCTTTATAAAGAAAAACACAGTGGAAAGATGCATCTAACAAAAGGCAAGCAAGTTAGCTTTTCAAGTTAGCCCTGATGTTTAGTTGGACTTCATGTTGAAAGTGAGCAGACACATTCTGTGCTTCCACACCAATGGTATGCAGATGGCACTTCACTCTGCTTATCTCCTACTGTACCATGAAAATTAAATATAATTGTACACATACAATCTTTTTTATCACTTATCTCCTGCTGTACTATGAAAATTATTAAATATAATATACTTGGTGTAGGAGGTCCTTCTGTCTATGTGTTGCTTTCATTGGTTGAATAAAGAAACTGCCTTGGCCTTTTGATAGGGCAGAAATTAGGTAGGCAAAGGAGACAGATCTGAATGCTGGGAAGAAGGACAGACAGGCAGATGCCATGAATCTCCTGCCTGAGACAGATGTAGGTTAGAATCTTGCCGGTAAACCACAGCCATGTGGTGATACACAGATTTAACAGAAATGGGTTAATCAAAATGTGAGAGTTAGCCAAGCTAACCGGGTGCCGGGATGAAACAAAGGGACCTTCTCCTACAACATACAGTCCTGTGTACACATGCAATCTTTTTATCACTTATCTCTTGCTGTACCATGAAAATTAAATATAATATAGTCCTGTGTACACATGCAATCTTTTTATATCCAAATAGCCCATGATCCCAAAGCCCAGAAATAAAGTCTTATTTTTTTTTAAAAGGTGGTTCTTTTTAGTCTTCTTGCTTGATAGGAAAATGCCACCAAATGACTTAGCCCCCTTTCCTGTTATTTAAAAGTTTCCTCCTCTTCCTCCTCCTCTTCTTCCTCTTACTTCTGTCTCCATATATATCTCAGTGTGGCTTTAAATTCTCTCTCTGCTTTCCCCAGTTTCCCAAATGGGATTATAGGGATTCACATCACACCTGACTGGGAGTGTTTCATTCGATATCTACATAATGTATATCTAATGTTGGATTGTGTGTTACAAAGTTCTTGGATTTGTTAGAGGTTGAACCTGGGTCCTGGCATCTATAACCAACCATGCCTGACCTCTAACCTCAATCAGCCAAAGAAAGAGATGCATAGTAGTGAAAAAGCAGAGAAAGATTTACTTAATGTAGCTACGTTAAGAAGAATAAACTGGAGAGACAGTCCTTCCCCAAGTCTGTCTTCAGAACCCTGAGATGAGATTCCCATTAGGGCAGCCTAGGGCTTTGAGTTCTTGGACAGCCTCACTGGTGTGTGCACGCCATTTTTCTTTCTGTAACTCCAATAAAATAAGCGTGCACTTATCATTCACTGCTGCATAGAACTTTGTGATCGTACTGCTTTTACTAGGAAACCTTTCTGTTTTCCTAAGGTTAAAAGTTGTGTTGTTGTTATATCTGTTTCTTTTCCTCTCAGCTGATCACCAAATCCTCCCAAGGAGACTGATTACATTCGACACAACCTTCCAAAGGGCGCAGTGCAGGCATCTGTCAGCCCCTTCTCCATCCCAGAATCTCTCTCCGAATGCCCTGTCCTCTTCTGCTGCTCTCCCCTCTCCAGCACTGCTCAGTGCAGTCTGCCAGCTTTGCGGTTCCTCTTAGAAACCCCTTTCCTCTTTCATGTCTTACATTCCTCATTTTGAGTCTCAGGATTTCTTCCTTTTTCTTTTTTTTTTTGTGTTGGGTATCTTGCTAAGAGGAGATGAGAAGTAATTTATTTTATATTTTTTTTGCAAGTTTATCAGTTGTGAAGTCAGTGGTAGTTTTGCTTGAGTTTAGAATTATAATCATTTTCACCCCATTGGAGTTTTTTTTCTTCTTTTATTCCTTTTTTATTAAAAGGTTGTTCTGAGATGTCTCCTTGGGACCTGGATTTTCCTCTTAGGGTCATCTATTTATCAGTAATATTTGGTGGCTCAGTGTGAGACTTGTTCAGGAATTCATTGTGTTGGGAACGCTATGACCTTTTTAACCTGGAGTTTGTTTTTCTGTTTTTCTTGTGTTTCTCTGCAGCATATTTCTACCCTCTGTTTTGTTTCTTTCCTTCTCATTTTTGAAATTGCATAGATAAGATGTTGGGCCTCTTGACTGAATATAACCACTTTTTACCTTAATCTCTTTTTTTCTGTTTTGTAGGTATTTGGTTACATTTTCACTTTGAGATAAAGTTTTTGTTTTCAGCAATTATAGCTCCAATATCTAAGAAAACAATTTTCTTATTTCCAAGTATGGTCTTCTATTTATATTATCTCTTGTATTATTTATGCCAACTCCCTCAGGATTAGCTCTGGTGTCTTTGAAGTTACCTCTGTCCCATTTATTGGTCTCGGTCAGTTACTGTGGTCCTTTACTTCTTGGGTGAAGATATCAGAAACATGACTACCCATTTTATTCTACCCATAAAGTAATAGCCAGTTTGCTCAGTTTTGGGGCCAGTATCCTCTAACAGAGGCAATAGGAGTAGGCCAGAGCCATAGGCCAGATTGACCTCCAGAGCAGAGTTCTTTTGAGAGACCTCCACTCCAGGAGAGTCAGATCTTTTACTTCACTGCACAAGAGAATTTCAAAACGACCTGGTATGAAACAGAGTTAGCGTTTATCAGAAAGAATACCAAGCATGTCTTCTAGGACTCCCAGAAAGTGGACACTGTATTAGAGAAGGCGGTGGGCTCAGAAGAGTGGTTCAGAGATTCCCAAGGATTGACTACTTAGCTGCCTGGGGCCTTTGCAGATCAGCAGTCCTGGGACTTAGCAGAGGCTGGCTTTCTCTGCCTGTTCTCTGAGGATTACAAAACAGCTGGAGTTGTTGTTGAACCTGGTGGGAACTTTGGCTTCTTCTGTTTGATTGTGAGACAGGGCTTTGCTGTGACCTCCAGCTATTCCTGGTCTTACACGCTCAACCTCCTAGGATCTCTCTGTTTAGTCTTGGTTGGCCTTGAACTCACAAAGATCCACCTGCCTCTGATCTCCAAGTGCCAAGGGCTGGGATTAAAGAAGTGTACCACCATGCCTGGCCCAGCATGCTGTTTCTTTTTCCTTTTTGGTTAATTTTATTTTATTTGATGTGTATGGGTGCTTTACCTGTACATATGTCTAGGTACCATGTGTATGCTTGGTGCTCTTGGAGGCCAAAAGAGAGCGCTAGACCTTTCAGAAATGGAGTTAGAAATGGTTGTGAGCTGTCCTCTGAGTGCTGGGAATCAAACTCAGGTGCTGAGGAAGAACAGCCAGTACTCTTGACCACTGAGTCATCTCTCTGCCTCATGGCACAACTTCTTTTATTTTCTAAGTAAAGACAGCTGTGGCACTCCGGCCCGAGGCTCTCAATGAGGAGATGTTCTTGGTTGGAGGATTCATAGGGGAATAGACATTTTTCTCTGGGTTTGTGAAGCTTTGGAAGGCTTTCTCACCTAGTGGATAATTCAGCGGCGTGTTAGAACAGGGGTTGGAATCCCAAGTGTTATGATGGCATGGGAAGTAAAATGCACTGTAGTTGTCGTGTGCGTCCTCCATCCTAATCTTTCTTAGAAATTTGGAGGTAGAAAGGAAATTGTAATTGCCGGTGTATCACACTACTGGGGATGGTAGGAAGTCTCAATTGAATATAAAGAAAGCTGCTCGTATGCATTACTCTCTTCAGTGGGCTTTTTATTAGCACTGAAAGCAATTTCTCAGTGTCGATACACATTCATTAGGCCCAGGAATCTTGGTGCGTTAAGAGACTATGTAATTGATATAGGATTATGGCCATGTACTGAGTGCTACTCCAAAGGTGGTATAGTTAGTTTTGAAATAAATAAAGAGGTTTGCAAGTATGGATTAGAAAATGGGACTGGTACAGTTGTATACTTAGAACACTAAATCAAAGTAATGGCGATGCTGTTTTGTGTTTATGCAAAGAATGTGATTGGATCTTGTCTGTAGAACCGAGTGCGAGCATAGCCACACAAGTGATGTCACAGTAGATTGGAAAAGGCTGGAATTACCCAGTGTTGACAGCTTGCTATGTGCTCTCTTGAGAGGAGACTGAATGTCAATTTTACAATTTTTTGATGTAATGAAAAATCATCTGGTTGCTTCTCTTCTCTCCAAACTGTTAGAATTGCTTTATTTTAGTGGGGCTTAAAGTCAGTGGTTTATTCATTTGTTTATTGTTTATCAGAAGAGACACATTTGGATAAAGACAGGCCCATTCAAGCTAATCGCTGGGAATGGGCTTTGGTTCTGGTGACAGTGTTACTACCCAGTAACTCTGGAATAGGTAATTGAGCCTTAGAGATTGGTAAGCAACTTTCATTTAGCTTACTGAATTGGTGATTGATCTTAGTGCCTGAAGAGTATCTGCTTTAGAGAAAACACACATAATTGTGGTGAGCTAATTCTGGAGGAAAGAGATGAGGGATCTACTGGGAGCGAAGGTGTTGAGAATCTGAAGTTCTTCTAGAGACCTTGCAGAGCTCAGGGTTTGCAATGAGAAACGTTAGCACGCCTCTGCAGAGGAACACAAAGGGGTGAACATGTGATCTCTCCCAACTTCCTGTGTTAAAACCCGTACTTGGAACATGATGGAGACAGGAGGTGGGGACTGTGGGAGGTCAGTAGGTCAGAAGGTGGGAGGGAGGGTAGAATCCTTACAAATGGAATTAGAGTCCTAGGGAGCTGAGTGAAGCCCCAGGAAAAGATGGAGACTCCTTTGGAACCAGGAAGTGTCAGTGCCTTCGGTTTGGAGGCTTTGCCTTTTGCCTCCAGAACCTTGAGAAAAACATTTTCGCTGTCTATCAGCTGCCTGGTATGTGGTTACAATGCAAATTGATTAAGATAAAAAACTTTGTTAGATTAAGAATACAGATCCTGTGAAATCTTTCTGTGGATCTTCAGTGTGCTAACTTTCTCTAGAACAGGATTTCTTCAAAGCATTAGTGTAGTTGTGGTTTGAACCCAATACTTCCCAGCAGGACAATTTCTGGTTAGGAAAATTTAGTAACCATATACCTCGGTGAATGGCAATTGAATACTAATCATCCATTTTAGCTTTGTGATTGTGTGCCTGAATGATGGGAAGGCTCTGTGTACTGTGATGAGTACATTGAACATACAGAAACTGTGAACCTCCTCCATCAGTCTTCATGTGCCATGTGCTGGACTGAGAGTCATGACTACTGCCACCTGAATGTTATTTAAAAGAAGTCCTTTTATGATTTTCCTTCATAAGGAATTCTCACAAAAGAGTCTTGAATATTTAAACAGAATATACTGTTTTTTTTTAAAATATCTTGCAACAAGCTGAGCATTCAAAAATTATTGCAATGATTTCAGAGTCTTTTTACTAAAAATAGTTTGCAATTTTGCTCCATTTATTTACAGTAGTAGCCTTTACTTTGTTATTGATCTGTCAAATAGAAAAGGAGGTCCAAAAATGAAAACTAAAAAAAATAGGTGCATTTGGAACAATTTTGTGTGAAGCTTTGCTTGATGAAACTTGAATAATCAAGTGTCTCAGTGATCTGAGACAATCACTTTTGAAGAATTTCACGCATTTACTGCCATCTAGATCTTCTGGCATATTTCAAATCAGCATCATTATCACGAAATCATATATCCTCAATATTTGAACTTGAAGTCTAAATGTTGCATAATCTCCCACAGTTACTGTCGAGACCACTTCTTTGTCTATACCTTCATAGAGCTCTGTAATAATCTCCACATTTGCTTCTTCAATGTCTCCTCTGTGTCCACTGGCTGGAGCAGCCTAGTAGACCAGATGGTCTGCTGATTTGAGGAGATCCATTCCTTGTCCTTGTTTAATTCAGGAGTTTATTACAGTCTGCTTAGGAGCATCTAATGAGAGAGCGTAAGGATGCTGCTGAGACTAGGTACTCTGGCAACATTTCTGCCTTTTCTGCCCACCCTTGGCTGGGCATTGATTTTAATTGCCTTGTCTTAGTAAAGAGCACTAAGTGAATCATTTGAGCAATGAAAAAGGCATTTTTCCACATGACATAATATTTTAGAGATGTGCCTGTAGGTGTAAAACCCATGACTTACAGTTTTAGAAGCAGATTCATCTTTTAACTAGTTATGTTGAAAAGGAATCAACACTTGCATTTGGTTTAATTTTCAGGGCCAGTACTAAGATTTGAGAACGGTCCCTCCTAGGCTCATGAGTTTGAATACTTGATCCCCAGCTGGTGGCACTGCCTGAGGAGGTTGTGGGATCTTTGAGAGGAGTTTAGCTGCCATCATAGCTGCAGGTCACTAAGTTCAGTCCTTGATGGCTCTAACCAAACTCCGATTCTAGGACTCTCTGATCCCTGGCACCCTGTTGTGTTGAGGAGCTTTGTGCTGCTGTTGCCATTGACTGTGTCACCCCAGTGCTGTACTTCTCTACCCTGAAGAGGCAAACGACACCCTCCTTCTTTAAGTTGTTTTCCAACAGTTATTATTCATAGCTTTGGAAGAAAATAACTAGTAGAACCACCATGCCTGTGTTTAGGAAAGAATGAGCAGGGGATCCAGAAGAGTGCAAGGTTCTCTTCTGCTATCAGAGATTCTTTATCCACCAAACTCATGGGAGGGGCTAGTTTTTACTTCCGTGAGAAACGTTTTATATCTGTTCTGTTTTTCTCTCCAATTGGTCCTGATATCTAAAATAAACATTTCTTTTGGGAGGTAAACCTAAGCGTCACTTTCTGGTCTTTCCAATAAAAATAGGCAGAGATTTTTTTCCCTGTTGAATATTTTGTTTAAACTAATTAAAATATACCAACAGACTCCCATTTCCCCTTTCCCTTTCATTGGTAATGGTACAATTTATTAGTTCATAGTAAGAGACTTAGCTTATGCAGCCAATATCATACTTTATGCCAACTTTTATATTAAAGACAATAACCATGGAGACATAGCAAAACACATTGGGGGATATAGTATTCCAATAAACTAATTTATTATTGCTGTGATTAGCTAAAAGACACTTCTCTTACGTGGAGACAGACAAACTGACTTGAGACATTATCCTCCGAAATGATGACTACCTGAAACAGGGCCTGAAACAGAATGAGTGTTCATTAGTGAGGTGCTGCTTCTAAAGGGTGCCTTTGCGTGACGATTCCTTTCATTTCATTTGGCCCAATATACAATTCCATGTTCAAAATAATTTTGCTCCCAGAGCTTTGAAGTTATGAATCTGTTGTCATGTGATACCCAATTTTGTAGATTAAAAAAACTTGCAATGTGAATTCTATTATTTTTAAGATTTTTTTTTTTTTACTGATTTTAAACCTTTCTATGGAGGCCTTGTGGTTTTCACTGGTTAGGATTATGATATTATCCTTCAGTAGTCTAAAAGTTATTTTTTTAGAAGACTCCAAACTGATTCCTGCTTTGCCCTTGGTAAACTCATTTAAACTCAGGCCTACAGTCTTTCAGCTCAGAGAACAAGATGTGTTTTGTTATTTTTCTTTTCTGTTTTCCTCTTCTGGGTCCAAATTTTGCTAAGCGTTATGCTCGCCAGTCTTGTGGTTTTGAGAGCATTAACCTCTAACATCTTTGATTGTTAATTGTATCATTATAAAGTGGAAATTAAAATCCCTGGGAGGAGGGGTTAGGACTCAATATGTCAGTCATCCTTACCCTTTCAGATGCTGTGTAGCTCTGAGCCTATCCTTTTGATCAAGGGACCCAAGTCTAAATATAGACCTCAGGCTCCTACACTGCTGTCTAGGCTGTTTTTAGCATGAAGGTTATTGGACATGACCCAGGTCTTCAAGGTCACACTTACTCATTTGTGAAAGCCCTTTGAACAGAGGGTTATGGGACAAACACAGAGGTCAGTTCCAAGGAAAGTATCAAAGTGTGTGTGCAAATGGGAGAAAAATATTGACTGATGAGGTTACCCTTAGAGCTTGTTTTAAGGTCGGTATCCATAAAATAAACAGTGGGCTTTATGATATTCTCACCTAGCCTCAGCTAACGTTTACAGAGACGTAGCTGTGGTCATTTCCCATTCCTTCTTAGAGTCTTCCTTAGATCCTCATTGCTGATAAGGCTAATCTGCCTCCTCGGCTTAGTCTTCAAGCTGTACCGAAGACTGGCTTTACTGAAATGTCCCAATTTTGTGCCCCCTATATACAATATGGACAAGTTCAACAGAACTGCCATATATGGGCTGCCCATGTATGCTTCAGCACTGCCAGGGCATAAATTTTAATTTTTAAACATTCGTTCTCTCTAGAGCCCTCCAGGAAAACTCAGTGTTCTAATTTACTTCCTGGATCTAACCCCCAGTGTTACCTTTCTCTGAGATTTCTACCTCCCACTTATTCCAAGGAGATTGTTCTCTTACCATCTGGCTCCGAGGCCTCTTCCCCCACTAAACCTCTTGCCAGTCTCTGTAACTCCATATTCTGATTCTCTTTGTGGACCAGAGCTGACAAGTTCCTTGTGTGTTTCTTATGACACATGGCTTACTGCATCAAGGTGATTTTTATCTGGAGGGAGGAAAACGCATCTCCTGTATATACCCTTTTTTAAAAAAATTTTTTTACCATGACAGGTGTTGGCTTATACCTTTAATCCCAGCACTCAGAAGGCAGAGGCAGGTGGATCTCTGTGAGTTTGAGGCCAGTCTGGTCTACAAGAGCTAGTTCCAGGACAGCCTCCAAAGCTACAGAAAAATCCTGTCTCGAAAAACGAAAAAATAAGAAAGAAAAAAATTACTTTGAAGTTTAATATAGAGCAATTCAACCTGCTTTATTATGTTAGCCTGTTGCTGTTCATTTGTATTTATGTCTGACTTTAATTCCCTTGTGATTCACACTTTGAGAGGGTTGGATAAAAGTCTGTTAATATATATTATTGCAATCTGATTCTCTTAGTATCTGCATTTGCTTTATAAATGTATTACAGACTCATCTTCGTGTTCCCTTTAATGTGGATCGCACCATCCAGCACTGCAGTGTTTTCTTCTTTCTTGTTGGATGCTTTTCACCTGAGTTCAAGTCACCTGAGATTTCTGTCTGTTTCCTTCCTTCCCTTCCTTCCTTCTTTCTTCTCTTCTTTGTCCTACATGTCTTTCCTATTCTTTGGTTTTCTGACTCTGTCGATCACTGGTTTATAAGGGTTTCATTTTCCCACAGAATAAAGTGGAATGATCTTTTCAGTTAAACTGCAAATGTGTTTCCTTTTTGTAGGCAAGTTTATCTGCTTAATATTTCCGAGACATCATGCAAGTGTTGTGTTATTATTGTAATTTTGTACTGTTTCACAATTGATAGATTAAAAAGTCAAGACATTTTCTGAACTTTGTGTTTTCTTTTAATTAGAGAAGTTTGTATTTTCATTACATTTATGCTACTAATTTTTGGATAATTAGAGAAAAATTTAACTAACATTTAGTTACCATTCTTCTCCAAAGATCAATAATAAAGCTAATATTTTTTCTTTTACACCTCCTTTTTCTGTCAGCAGATTTTAGGACTGTGAAATAAATTATTTAAAATTCCCTTGTGAATTACCATTTTATATTGCTTTGATCTTAGTTACCAAGGGAGTGAACTGTGTATTGCGTGTCATGTCCTCCTTAAACGTCTATTCTTATTTAGAAAGTCTTGCCTTTTCCATACTGCTATGTTCTTAGTATTTGTATTTTATTATGACAACACAATCATATACTTGATTGAACCTTAGTACTATAGCTAATTTCACTTTTTGCTCCAGGCCTGTTAGCTCTCTCATGTGTATTCCATCATCTCTTGATGGGTGCAGCTTATCTTTGAGCAAACTTAAGAAGGTCCCAAGAGAATAAGGTTTTACATTTTGTAAACTTCTGAGCATTGCTGCATTTATTATTAATGAATCTTTCTGTTTATAAATCTTATATTTTCTTTCATCAAATGTTTCATGAGAATTAGTCTTTCAAAGGTAGCAAGCTGAATGCACAAAAATATGTAAAGGATGGATTTTTCCATCACTTTTTTTTTCTTTTTGTTTTTCAAGGCAAGGTTCCTTTGTGTAGCTTTGGAGCCTGTCCTAGAACTTGTTCTGTAGATCAGGCTGGCCTTAAACTCACAGATATCTGCCTTCCTCTGCCTTCTGAGTGCTGGGATTAAAGGCATACATCACCACCACCTGGCTTTCTCATACCTCTTAGTGGGTATCAGAACTTTCTTGATTGTTATCCAAAGAGTTTAACTTTTGGAGGATGAAGAAGGACACTAAAAAGAAATCTCACACTAGCTCAGAATTGAGTATAATAAGGGATTATTTATTTAGGGGTAGAATCACAGATTACAATCCTCTGCACAAATGGGGAACATAAACTGAATCAGGCTGCCAGAAGAGAGGCTGGACCCATACTTTACATCAACATATATAGTATAAGAGGACACACCCAAGTGGGCAGGTAACTTAAAGGCTACTGACTGTAGGAATTCCTACAGCAACTCCCCCTTTTCTTTAAATAAGAGAGTTTTAAGCCTAATACAAAATTATATACAATAAGAACAAATATCAGGTATANCAAAATGTGCAACAAATGACAGAGACAACTGGCTACCTGGACAATCACCCAAAGTCTCATTTGCAACGTTGGAGCAACCAACTTTGGCTAAGGTCTAGAGTAACTGACAGGCCATTTTCAGAGACAGGAAAATTTTCAAAACCATCTTACCCTGTCTTGACAAGATTTGACAGTCTTTCTTTCTTGTATCTTGCTTGTCCTATCTGGACATCGTGCATTTTGTCAGTGGTCAATGCATGGGCAGTTCCTTGCCCAAAGTCCAGTTTTGCCAAGAAGAAAACAAAGTCCAAATGGAGTGTCTTTGGTGCTCAACATTCTCGAGGGAATACATTGGTGCTGCCAGAAGCAATCGTATCTCACTTCAACAGAACCCTAAGTTATTTAAATGCCATATTCTACAACTCTTTGAAATGGTTAAAGATTACCTATCTATGCAGAATACAATCCCTATGTATCTAAAGAACCTAATTAATCTAACTTTAAGTATGACAAACATGGATGACTATTGACCTATAATTCTTAATACTTATATAAAGACTAAGATTTGTTATTAAAATATTAAACAATCTTTAAACAACTGTGCAACAAATGAGAACAATGACCTCAAA
>LOEQ01001172.1:82006-105454 GCA_001685075.1 Bramus lutescens | reverse complement strand
ATTATTATTAGTGTGAGCACTCACACTAATCTATTATCCCATCCAATTTTCTTTCTTTTTTCAAAGAGATCCCTGAACTTACATAATTTCCCTCCCAACCCCAAACCCTATACCAATTATAATCAATGCCTAATTGATGTCCCTAACCCTGAAAACAAACTTTGTAGGGAGAGGGGACATTGTCTTCCAGAATTACTTCCAGCTGTCATGGGAGCAATGTTCTTTTTATGGGATCCTGTGAAAGTAAAATGATGGTTAAGTTCCAAGAGTACTGTTTGGTATAATTGCAAATCTCTTAGTATTCAGTAGGGTTTTTCTGAGGTTCCTATTTGGAGTTCTGAATGTTGTAAAAAAGTGCACCATTTCTGCTATCCAAGTTGGAACCATCTTGAACAGCTGGTACCAAAAATAGGTCTTATAGTAGCGCTATCAGCATCATAATGTCATATCAACCAGGTGGAGTTATTGTTGTGGGACCTTATCTTCTTCCTGGAAACTTCAAAGATTATTGTAGGAAAATTCATTGTGATTGTGATAAACTTGAACATTATTTATAAATACATATATGTTCAATGAAAGTACGATAGAGACAAAAGTAGGTATGAAGAAAAGTAAATTTTTTCTGTTTTTTATCTTTCTGTCACATTATTATTAGTGTGAGCACTCACACTAATCTATTATCCCATCCAATTTTCTTTCTTTTTTCAAAGAGATCCCTGAACTTACATAATTTCCCTCCCAACCCCAAACCCTATACCAATTATAATCAATGCCTAATTGATGTCCCTAACCCTGAAAACAAACTTTGTAGGGAGAGGGGACATCGTCTTCCAGAATTACTTCCAGCTGTCATGGGAGCAATGTTCTTTTTTTAAACCTTTGCTATTGACATGATGTTTCTTATGAAATTTTGAGGCTTTCAACACATTTCCAACCAATAATTGATCAATTTCTGCATTACCTTGTGCTAGAGGACCTGGCAGACCCGAATGGGATTGGATGTTTACTGTGTATATGGGACAGAGTCTATTCCTGATTATATCTTGTAGCTGTATGTATAATGAAATCAATTTTGTATCATCTGGTATAAATTCACTTGTTTTAACATGCAAGACAACTCTTTTTGCATATAGTTAATCAGTAACTATATTAAGAGGGTCTTTAAAATCCCTTAGTACCATGAGAATAGCATATAATTCTGCCTTTTGGACAGAATTATAAGGGCTTTGTTTTACCTTACTTAAATCTTCTGATTTATAATCTACCTTTTCTGGTTTATTTGCATCAGTATATATTGTATGCATCAGTATAGAATGTATGGGCTCCAGTTGTTGGTGTGTCCCTTACAATGCAGGGAAAGATCCAAGTAGTTCTCTTTATAAGGTTAATCCTATCACTTTTGGGATAATTACTATTAATCTCTCCTAAAACAAATTAGCACAAGATCTTTGCCAAGGTTCATTGTCTTCCCACATATTTTTTTTTAATTTCATCAGTAGTAAAAGGCACTATAATCGCTGCTGGGTCTATACCTGCTAGTTGACAAATTCTCAATTTGCCTTTTATAATCAATTCAGAGGCTTTTTCTACATAAGTTTTTAATTTTTTATTTGGTTTATGTGGTAAAAATATCCATTCTAAGATAATATCTTCCTTTTGCATTAAAATTTCTGTAGGGGAAATTCTGGAAGGCAATATGACTAAAATGCAATTAAGGTTTGTATTCACTTTATCCATAATCAATTTCTTTTCTGTTTTAGCCATTAATTCTCTGGAACTCTTTAAGTCTTTGTTACCATCTAAGGTTTTGTTTAAATGAACAATTGATAAGGTATTATCCCAATAGCTAGTCATAGACTGGAAATGTCTCCTAACAATCTTTGAAAGTCATTAAGAATCTGCAATCGATCTCTCCTAATTTGTGTGTTTTGTGTTCTAATTTTCTGTAAACCTATTTTATAANATAGACTGGAAATGTCTCCTAACAATCTTTGAAAGTCATTAAGAATCTGCAATCGATCTCTCCTAATTTGTGTGTTTTGTGTTCTAATTTTCTGTAAACCTATTTTATAACCCAGGTAACTGACAGACTCTCCTCTCTGTATTTTTTTCAGGAGAAATTTGGCAAAACTTTCTTTGCTTCTTCAAACATTTGTCCTAAAGTATCTATGTTTGAACCAAAGAGCAAAATTTCATCCATGTAAATGTAAATTATAGATTTAGAAATTTTTTTGCATATTATTTCCAATGACAGACTTACAAAGTATTGACATAGGGTGGAGCTATTGAGCATTCCCTGTGGAAGGATGGTCTATTGATATCTTCTAGTAGGTTAAGAATTATTGTAAGTAGGCACTGTGAAGGCAAATTTTCTCTGTCCTTTTCTTGTAAAGGTATAGTGAAGAAACAATCTTTTAAATCAATAACTATAAGAGGCCATCCTTTTGGTAATAGAGAAGGCAGAGGAATTCCAGATTGTAGAGGCCCCATAGCTTGAATTACCTTGTTGACAGCTCTTAGATCTCTCACCATTCTCCATTTATCAGATTTCTTTTTTTACAACAAATACAGGAGAATTCCAAGGGCTGGTTGATTCTTCAATATGGTGAACATCTAGTTGCTCCTGTACCAGCTGCTCTAAAGTCTGCAGTTTATCTTCTGTTAATGTCCACTGTTTAACCCATATTAGTTTCTCCATTAACCATTTTAAAGGTAGGGCCATTGGTATCTCTAAAGGTTTGCTAGGTGCTTTGTGTTCTTGTACAGCCTGAATGGCTGGTGATCTTTGTATGTAGTACCTTATAATATCCTTCCCAGAATTATGAGTTTCTGGGACTTCAGGAATGTTAATCTGGATATTCCATTGCTGCAGCAGGTCATGACCCCATAAATTCACTGCTATATTAGCCACATATGGCCTCAGCCTTCCTCTCTGTCCTGGCCCTATGAATTCAACCCATCTCATGCTTTGTTTTACTTGAGATAGGGTTCCAATTCCTAATAATTGAACATCTGCCTCTTGAAGAGACCAATTTGGATGCAAAGATTCTGGACTAATTATACTCACATCTGCACCTGTGTCTCTCAAACCCACAATTACAATGCCGTTTATACACATAAGCTTTGGTTTTTGATCATTTATAGAAGTCTGCCAGAATATATGTTTCCTATTTCCTATTGGAATTTTTGATTTATCCTCCATGTTTATTCTATCATCCAGAACAGTATGGTCTTTTACAGAAGGTTCTGGATTTTTTTAATTTTCCTGGTGAGACATGTCCTCCACAGTGACTGGGAATGGACCACTTTTGGCTTGGGGGCCTGTGAGAGGCCCCCCAAGGGGCTTCCCGATGGTATTGGGTTTTCTTGTCTGTCTTTTGCTGATCTGCATTCTTTGGTCCAATGTCGGCCTTTGCCATACCTATTTATACATGAAGGCTGAGTCCTCTTATTCTTGCCATTCCCAGAGGAGATATTATTCCTAGGAATTTCTTGTCTACAATCCCTTTTTAGATGTTCTATTCTACCACAATTAAAACATTTGGCATTTTGATGTCTCCTCATACCTTTGGNTTGCCATTCCCAGAGGAGATATTATTCCTAGGAATTTCTTGTCTACAATCCCTTTTTAGATGTTCTATTCTACCACAATTAAAACATTTGGCATTTTGATGTCTCCTCATACCTTTGGAGATTGCTTCTCCTACCCAAGATTCAGTATTGTAGTCAAATGTCTCAATGTTCATTGTATGCAGGATCCATTCATCCATTGGTGCTGATCTAACCTTTAAAGGCCCAAGTCTCTTTTTGCATTCTAAGTTGGTATTTTCAAAAGCCAGAGAGTCAATAAGTACTTGTCTAGTATCTGGATATCTAGATCACCTTGGTATATGATTCAGTTTATTTTCCTAGTTCTTGAATCCTGTTCCAAGCATTTAAGGCTGCATTGTGGCATAAGGATAAAATGTGTTCATTGCAAAGAGCTTGAATCAGCATAAGTGCCCTCACCATGAATTTGATCTTGGGAAGTCTCAAGTCCTTTTGCTTTTCCTTGTTGTTCTAAAATTTTACCCTCTACTCTGAAATAGCATTTAAACATCAGTTGAGGCCCATCATCCATGACCGTTGAAACTAACTAAAGTCAGTCATGTGGCATGGCTTTAATGCTAGAAGCCCATGTCTTTATCATTTTCCTAACAAATACAGAATGCAAGTCATAAGTTACTACAGCTTGCTTATTATTTTTTTTTTACATCATTCATTCCTATAGGTATCCATCTACCTTCTTTGGATCCTTTTGGGCCTTTAGAACTTGATGCTTTGTCAGAGTAGATTACAATTTAGGGAGTTAAAACTCTGGGTAAGTCATCTCTGATAGCTACTGGCGATGATAAATTCTGTCCTTGTGCCTTCTTTTCCTGCTCATCAGATCCAATAATTTCCTCAGTCATTTCATATCTTTTTACTACTGTCTTTTGTAAAGCCTGAATCTCCTGACCTGTATATATTTATAGTAATTTCATTGAGGCACCTAACCTCTGGTCCTCATTCTGCACATGTGATTCCAAGGTCTGACATTTTTCCTTTAAAGATAACATGTCGTTCTTGGACATTATTTGGATAGTGTGCAGATTGCCTTCCTAGAGATATACTCTATCTAATGACCTATCATAACTTTTTAACACATTTTGTTTGTCAAATTCAGTAGTATGTATTCTTTCAGATAATTTCTCAGTACCCTTTGACATGGATTCAATTTTGTCTGACAAATTAATGTTACCCTTTTCAATAGTATTAATTTTTTCAGGTAACTTTTGGTTGTTGATGGTATTAATCCTGTCAGCTAGCTGTTCATTATTAGTCTGTAAAGACTGTNATCTTTTTACTACTGTCTTTTGTAAAGCCTGAATCTCCTGACCTGTATATATTTATAGTAATTTCATTGAGGCACCTAACCTCTGGTCCTCATTCTGCACATGTGATTCCAAGGTCTGACATTTTTCCTTTAAAGATAACATGTCGTTCTTGGACATTATTTGGATAGTGTGCAGATTGCCTTCCTAGAGATATACTCTATCTAATGACCTATCATAACTTTTTAACACATTTTGTTTGTCAAATTCAGTAGTATGTATTCTTTCAGATAATTTCTCAGTACCCTTTGACATGGATTCAATTTTGTCTGACAAATTAATGTTACCCTTTTCAATAGTATTAATTTTTTCAGGTAACTTTTGGTTGTTGATGGTATTAATCCTGTCAGCTAGCTGTTCATTATTAGTCTGTAAAGACTGTATTATTTCTAAGAGTGCCTCATTCTCTGTTATCAAACCATTTTCTTAAGGATATAATATGAAGAAAAAAACTGAGTCCCAATATCCAATAAATGGATCTATCACAATAATGATATAAGCCTTATAGAATACAATCCATAGTTTTAGCAAAATAGTTACTAAAATTTTCATTGGTAATATTGTTTGAAATTATATACCTTTCAAGTTTATTGATTTATTAATTGCCTGTCATGAGGTCCAGTAAATTATTTTAGGTGTAATAATCTTTATTTTTCAGCAGGTGTTATGGCTGCAGAGTCACGACTAGCAGCAATGTAACTAGTGGCTGCAGGAATGGTCCTGAGACGCCTTTGTGTCCCTCCTTGGTACTGGTTAAATACTGAGAAATATGCTTTTCTTGATAAATTAAAAGCCAATTGAATCAATTCAATACATGGAGGAAGAAGCCCAGAACTCACAGGCAGGGAGCACAAACCAGAAGCTGCACAAGGCCCCCTGCAGCAAGGAAAGCAGCAGTAGGGGTTGGGATGTGTGCGAGCTTGGGAAATTTCCTAGTTGCCACATGCAGTTAGCTCTGCTGTTGCGTGGGTTTTACGAAAAACACTTAGGTAAAAGCAGGCCAAGCAGGTGGGTTTGGGAGACTTTCTTGGCTGTGGACCGATTAGGCTTTTAAGCTGGTTCAACTGGTAGGTGTGGAATCAGGATCCACATGGACACAAGATGAAGAAGGATGCTAAAAAGAAATCCCACGCTAGCTCAGAACTGAGTATAATAACGGATCATATATTTAGGGATAGACTCACTGATTACAATCCTCTGCACGAATGAGGAACAGAACCAAATCATGCCACCAGAAGAGAGGCTGACCCGCACTTTACATCTACATATATAGTATAGGAGGTCACGCCCAAGAGGGCGGGTAACTTAAAGGCTACTGGAATTCCTACAGCATGAGGAAGTGATATAGCATAAAGTTTTTCTGGGAAGCTCTGTGAGCATTTTTATTAATGCCTTTTAGTTAACATGTATTTATTATATCTGTATATAATGCAGTTTGATATTTTTACTCTCTCACCACCCTCTAGTCCTATTCCCACTCCCACTGATCTCCCTCCTCAACAAACCTCCTTCTGCTCTTGGATGAAAGGCAAACTTTCAGATGAAAGGGATATAACATCCCTAGTGTTCCCAAAAGTTTGCCCTTTTCTTCTTTCTATTTTTATTACTTTGTTTTGTAACCAAATAAGTTCAATTATATTTAATGGGATCATGGGTCAGGGTTCTTTGATAGGAGCATGAGCACCTTAACAATGGCTATACCACCAAACTATTAAACCAATAACTGGGTATAAGTCTTCAGAGAGGTGTGGGGACCCCTGAGTACTTCCTGATTCCTTGAAAGGCTGCTGAAGGTCTCTGTCTTGTGTAGATTTCACAGATAGTTCAAGAGTGCAGCAACCATGTCATGTTTAGAAGTCAGTACTTCACAGCACACCTATCCTTTTCTCTTTTCGCAGCATTATTTTTGCCCTTTCTCTGTGATGTTTCCTGAATATTGGAGGGAGTGGCGTAGTGGTCCCATTTATAAATGAGCATTCAATACTCATCTGTTTTCAGCCCTTTGACCCATTATAAGTTTTATAGTAACTGCTAACCACTGTGGAAAAAGACATACTACTGTGTGGACTTAATCAGTGATTTGAAAGGCAATTTGACAAGGAAATCATGGTCATTCATCAAAACAACAACAGCTCTCCCACCACGTCCTATGACTTCTCCAACCTTAGGTTTTTAAGTTACAGTACTATACATGAATTCTTTCTTGTTAAACCAGTGTCAAATCTAATGAAAAGTGATTGGTTGCCCCCTTTGCATACTTGCCAGTATTACTCTTGAGAACACATCTTGCCGACTAGTCTGTAGTGTTGTGCCCTGCATGATAGTTGAGTAAGACTGTTCAGCAGCACAGCTCCTTCTGATGCTCAGAGGGATAGCCAGCAGACAAAACACACTTCTCAGTCACAGCCTAATTTCTTTATATCCTCCTCTATATGTATTTTTTTAGCCCTAGGGTTTTTTATATAGTTTTAGTATGCAACTCACAGTAGTGGCAGCTGCCTGAATTGTTTTAGAGGCCCTTGGGAGTCTCCCTGACCAAGTACTCAAACTTTATGCTAAGATTATATTACCTTTTTTTTCTTATGTTCAACTTTTCTGATTATCCTTTACCATTGTTCTTATTTTCTTCTGTGAAGATTTGTCTTTTAAATCTTTCAGTTTTGGAGTTGGGGCATGTGCCATGGAGTGCATGTGAGAGTCAGTGGGCAGCTTGTCGTTTATCCTTTCTCTCCACCTTCTGGGCCCTGAGGTTAATCTTAGTGCCAGTCTTAAAGGCAAGAACATTTCCTCACTGAGCCATCTTGTCAGTCCAGTTCTTACATCTGAAAGTACTTTTTAAAATAAACAAGCAGGTAATTTTTCTTCTCACTTTGGCTGACTTTTATCTCTGTCACTTCTTTGCCTGTAATTGCAATTTTCTTCGGGAATTTAATATTCTGAAATTGGATCTTCATGTTCTGCTTGTACAAATTCCATATTTCTTGCTACTGTTTTACCTATGTGCTGTCACTTACTTGGAAATCTTTGAAGAGGATCTTTGTGGGAGGCTTTGTGTTGCCTGTACTACATTTCTGTTAAGTCCTTACTTCAGGACCTGGGATTGTTTTTGGGGTGTGGTTCCAGGATCTTTACCCTGAGGTCATGAGAGGGTTGAGGACTACCTCCTTTTAGCTCTCTTCCCTCCTCTTCCTCAAGTGCTTTTCAGTCTCTCCTGAGTTTCTGGACATAACCTGTCACTTCTCATGTGAAAGTGATGCAACTCCAGGGATCTTTTAGTTTTAGAAATTGTTTTAGTTTCCTTTCTCTGTAAAGCGTCATTTTTATCCCATCCCAGAATAAAAGGATGAGATGCCTTCTTTCTCAGCAAGGATATTATTCCCTCTTCTCCCTTGCCCCTTCTTCATTCTGTTCTCTTCATTTCACTTAAAGTTCTGAGGGGATGGAAAGGAAGGTAAGAACTTGTTTTATACATCCAGCTTACGTTTCTTAATGATATCCTTAAAAGAAATTACAAATGAAGGTGTGTAATCAATATATTCATGTCAGCTGGACGGTGGTTGGTGCACACTTTTATTCCCAGCACTTGGGAGGCAGAGGCAGGCAGATCTCTGTGAGTCTGAGACCAGCCTGGTCTACAAGAGCTAGTTCCAGGACAGCCTTCAAAACTATAGAGAAACCCTGTCTTCAGAAAAACAAAAGTTCACCTTTTTCCTCATCTGGTAATTATCCATACTTTATATTCTTAATCTTCCTAAACAGCATTACTAAATAAAATATTTATCTTCCACATTAAGATAAAATCTATACCATAATGTATATGTTTATGCTGCTGATGAGAGTCATACTCTTTAGTGGCATAGCATGGATATTCCTATCTGCCTTGCCCCATTTTTTCCAGACTTTCTTTGAATAACTGTGTAGATTTTCCACTGGGATTTACCTTTATTCTTAAATTCTTTATTATTTAGGCGAATTCTCTAATCTTTTATTATTTTCTTTATTTTACATTCAATTACAAAACTTAATACATTGTTTAAGTTTGTGTGTTGTGTGCACACACTTAATCCACCTTGAGACAATACCCCTTGACAGGCTGAGATAATGGATCTAGGAACAACTTTTGGTAGAACAGGCGGAGACATTTTCAAATACTTGAATGAAGTACACACTAGGGCTTATGTATAAGTCGCTCAGTAATTTCTTTTAAGAAGACATTTGCTGTGAGTAGTTAACCTGATGAGATATTCTAGGCATTCTCCAGGAAAGGAAATAGCTGTTGGAGTGAAGAGGGAAAAGCCTGTGGGTAGCACTGGGCTCATTGGTGTGAAGCCACAGCATGTGGGAGGCTTGAGAAGCAGCGGGCCTTAGAAGGATGGATCATGACAGAGACAGAAGTTTTGTTTTTTCACATAGAGTAGAGGCTATGCACGCTGGCTGCTGTAATAAACTGTTTCTGAAACTTGCATCTGCAGAACAATGTGCAGATTTAGCATTCATGCCGGTAGCCATGCCAAGGATTTCATAAAACAAAGATATGCTGCTGGGTGTGATGGTCCACACCTTTACTCTCAGCACTCTGGTGGTAGATGCAAATGGATCTCTGTGAGTTTGAGGCCAGCCTGATAAACATCAACATAAGTGAGTTCCAGGCCAGTCAGAGCTACGAAGTGAGACGCTGTCCTAAAAACAAACAAAACAACAAAAAAGAAATATCCAGGGCCATGTAAATGAATATTTTTATGCAGAAATAGGCATAAGTTAAAATAAGGGAGGCTTGTTTTTTTGTGGCCAGAGTGACTAGTCTTTCCCCATCGACTGTACATGAAGCTAACCAATGTCCACTCTACACAGAGAATGCTCTGCTAGGTATTCTGGGAGGAGCAGGGTAAGTTAGAGCCTGAGTCCCACTGATAAGGATTGTAGCTTCCTTAGGCACAATTGCCTACAAACGGTGAAAGAATTTATAAGTTATTAAACCAATACAATACTAAGCTCAGACCAGAACACAAGCAATGGATATAAAAAATGCACAAAACAGTAACTGCTATGACTTAGAAGGAAAGATGACTTCCTGGTGGAGTGATCTTTGATGTGGGTCTTTGAGAGAGATGATGTGCCTGGAGATTCAATGATTTCCCTCAGGTGGGTAGCTCAGTAGCACAGTGTGTAAGGATAGATGAAGGGGTGGGGAAAGCTTGGTTGGCTAAGAGGTTTATGTAAGACTTGGTCAAGGAAAAGCATTTTCTCTCCTGATACCTGCCCCCTTGAATATGCAGTACACTTTGTAGATCGTAATAATTACACTTGAGCAATTAACTATCTGTCAAATGATTTAAAACCCGTAGAGGGTTGATATGTTGGTCGTTGGTTGCTAAACTCAAGATCTGGATTCTGTCTTGATACGATGGAGTCCTTTTATGGCTTTGCATGCTCAATGGAGCACTGCAAAGCAATGCTAGTTTGAAGTCACCCAGACTTCCAACCTGAGAATAAACTTGACACATTCTCATAGATCCCCATTAGTTCTCAAGCTCTGTGCTCTTTTCTATTAATAATTTCTGAAGAAAAGTGTGGCTTCTTTCTTGGAGTCTGCTTTATCTTAATGTGCAGTTTCCTCTCCCATGGTGCACCCCAGTATTGGACATTTAATAGCCGTTAGTCTTGCCAGCTACAGAGTGTGACGCTTTAATTTAAAAGCTGATATCTCTATTTTACTGAGTCAGTGATGTATTTTATTTAGTAATATACCTAATGTCTGATAATGTGGGCACACAGTGGGTTATTTTCTTAGTTGATATAATGAAATAAATGATTTTGGTTTTGTTGAAACACCAAGAAGATATTTAAGAATAAAATAATACTTTTTAATATTTATGTTGAAATTGGGGCTACAGTAAAGTAAAATATTTATGAATAATATTCTTGAAATTATGTAGGTATTGAAGATTTTGTCAATATTGGCTCAGGATGATACCAGAATTTTATTTATCTTTTATTTCATAGATGGTAGCCCCATCTCTGCAGTAATTTTCTTTAAGATCATATGCGCGCGCACACACACACACATATACACACACACACTCACACACACCCTCACACTCCACATGTGGACATCATGAAGGTTTGAAGCGAGTCAGCTAGATGGCTCAATAGGTAAGGGTACCTCCTGCCAGGCCTGTTATTTGGAGTTTGATTATTTCTGAACCTGCCCAATCATTTGCAGAGGACAACTGACGTCTGCAAGCTGTACTCTGGCCTCTACACATGTGTGATCACACATATGCACAATAAATGCATGTCATAAAATTAGAGGGGATATTTAAGAAGAAGAAGGTTCTAGTCTGGCAGAGTGGGAGACAGAGAGAGTAATAAGGTGAAAATGTCCATGTAGGTTTAGCAGAATGTAAATATTGTGGAATCATTGCTTCACGTAATGAATATATGCTGATAACTTTTCTCATGATAAACCTAACTGAACAAGGATCAGACAGACTGATGTCCCCAACCCAGACCTGTCTGAGATTACCTACCTTCAGCACACCTACTGTCTCTGCTTTAAGACACTAAGCTGAGGGGACACTGGGCTTTGGAATTCAGAGTGGGGAGTCTGGAGGGGCAGTGCCGCTCTCTCTTGAGAAAGATGAGCTCAGTTTGTGCAGAAATCAGACTCTGCTGGGACAGCGAGGTACTCATCAGGAAGAAGCAGTTTGTGCAGTGAAATGGGAAGTGTGTGTCTGGGTAGTCCTGCTGCCCCCGCCTGCCCTGTTGATGCGACAATCCTGTCATTCTCTAGAGAAGACAATGTGCCTTCATGGTTGAGGGCAGTGCTCAGTCTGTGGGGCACTGCCGACAAGCACTAAGGGTTCATCAGACTTTGCCAGTGTGACAGTCCAGACTGAATTCCCAACTGTGAAAGCTGATCAGTTTTTACCTGCAACATTTTTGGACATTTTTGAGTGTTTCTTTCCTTCTTAATTGGAAACTTCCTTGTTAAGCATTATTCTTTTTGTTTTGTCTCGTTTCACTTGTGAACTTCCTCTAACCCCTGATTTTATTCTAATTTTTATTAGAATAAAAATTATAGGTATTCTAGGAAAAGTGAAAAGTTTTTCAAGGTTTAAGATAGCTTTAGGAGCAGCTGTTTTTAAGTTTTTTTTTTTAAGATGCTGAAGTGTGCTAAATTGTGCAAACCTCTGTGTACCCTAAACATGTGTGAAGATCGGACCAGATATCATGAATTCTCCTTTTTCTATTCCACATTGTTTCTACTGATTGCTAGACTTGTGTCTGGTAGGTAATATTCAACAGGATATGACCTTGAGAATGGCCGGAAGTTTCATAGTTGAAGCATTTCTGTTGTTTGGGCTATGTCTATATTGCTTATATTAAAACTAGCCTTAAAACTTAGGGCATAAATTAAAATACTTTGCTAGTTTTCAGCCAGAGTTTCTTTCCGAGCCTCATAGCTGATGCTGCGGTTGGAGCATTTATTGGTTTTGTGAGTAGCGTAAGTAAATTTGATTCACGTACATAGTTCTATATGTCAACGTTTCTAACTAATGTAATGTATGTAAACAATGTAAAGAGTTTTCGTATCACCTCACGTTGAAATGCTTTGGCGAAACAGCTGTTTAGTCAACAAAGATGGCATTGAGTTGCACTGTTTTGGAAAAAAAATGTGAAGGGAACTAGATGTCTGTTAATCTGGGGCTCTTTAAATATCATAAACAAAAGTATCCGAATGAGTCTCCAAGGACAAAGGCAGGGTTCTGGGAGCTGTGATTGGCTACTGCCCTGTCCTGTCCGCTGCCATCCTTAATTGGCTTTGGGTAGACTGGGCTCACAGGGGCAGGGTGACATTTACTACTCCCCTAGAGCTCCTCTCCCTGAGCCTTGAGATTCCCGAGGAGTTACCATCAAGGACTCCTTTCATTTTGTCTATGAGCTCTCAGAGAGGACCATACTCGAAGGGCAAGCATGAGTCTGAGTGCAAGAAGAGTCACTCTGCCTGCAATAACACCACTAGTTCTACAGAAGAGGGTAGGTGGCTTATTTGGCTTCGTCCACCTTTGTCATTTTTCTGTCTGCCTTTATTTTTCTGTTACTGTGTATTTACTGCCAACTTCGAGCCTTAAATAACCGTGAGAGAAGCCTAGAATGCATTGAGACTACGGTACTAAAAAAGACATATTATTGGAATTAACCCCGGGGGTGGGGGAATGCTGCCAGGACCTCCCTGTGGTAAAAATACCTCTATACAAAAGCCGCTGGTCTCAGTTACGGTCTGTTGTGATTTAGAGATTACATACAGTGAGCGCGTTCCCCCTTTTATTCTTCCCTTCTGTAACTTCAGGCATCTCTGCCCTTAGTCCAGCAGGAAGTCTGCTCGCTGTTGGGGTCTGTGCTTGTGAAAGGGCAGCTTCTTTGTTTGCCTGTGATTCTTAATGCACCCACCTCTTCATTGTGGGGAGGGCGGTGTAGCGATTCATGCACTATCTCCTCGTGTCTACCCATTTCTGTGGGGTTTCTGTTTGCTCATGAAAGTTTCCATGAAATTCTCCTAGGAGAGGGCTTTCTATTAATTATTAATGCAGTGAAACCCATGTGTGAAAATATTAGTGTTTTTAAAAAGATTCCTTTTGTGTTTTACTTGGGACCTTTCATTTTTCAAGACTGTATCTGTCCCATGTGATAGAGTCACAGCAGGCTTCTCTTGCCAGCACACCAAGATCCTCCAAACAACTTACAGGGTCACTGTCATGGTGTAGAGAGTGAAGGCATGGCGATTTTCCTGAATGGTTGTAGTGGCATAAAAAAGTCTAACTTTCCTTTCTCTACTAAGCTTTTTAAAAGTTAACAGTTAACTATTAGTGCACTCCGTTAAGCCAAAGGTCGTGTTTTAACTTACGTGAAACAGGATAGATTGGAAAGCAAAACAAAACAAATTAAAAAATCTTTATAAGAAAATTGTTTCTCTTATTGTTCTTAATTTTTAGCTTTCAGCTTATTTTTTTCAGCTGTTCAATTACTAGTTACTAAGTCCATTCTACTTGGCATTGGCATAGCTAAATTGCAATTTTGCCAATATGTGTTATTTTACTTGATGGTTTTCTTTCATTTTAAGCAAATTTAATTAAAACCTTTTCCTTTAAGCTTGACTCTTCGTTTTGGCTTAGATTTCATTGCAGTGTGGGTTGGTTTTTTGAGGGTTATGCATGTAGGAAAAGTATATGTATTTCTAATCCACGCTCTGTTAGAGGTCCGCCCCTCAGTTAATATTACTGTATAGGCTCACCATAACTTCACTGTGTGCATATTCTATGGCAATTAATTGGATTGGTTACCTATTGTCTGGAGTCCCTTACTAGCTGAGCTATGTTGGTCCATCACATCAGGTCACATTCTGATCTGTGTGGGGGACAGTTGAGGTGTAGATCAATGGCATCTGCAGCAGGATTTGGGGCTGTTGTTCTGTGACCCTAACGTGTTGCCTTGGTTCTAGTTAACATTTGAAGTTGTCTATTTTGTTTTTGTCATACTGTATGAAACCATGGGAAAGGGTGCTGTCGTTTCTTCTGAGCGCTAGCAAAGGCAGAATTGGTAAGAACAAAGCTTGGCTGGAAAGCAGTAACAACAGCACAGTCTGCTGAAAAGAAAACGTGGTGGCTCCAGACAGCCACACGTTCTGCTTTCTTACTAAGAATTCCTTATCAGATGGTCATCGTAATAACTGTGTACGTCAAAATTCCCAAAGGCCAGCTCTGTGAATGTATACTGACACAAGGTGGCACGCCCTTATTTTCTGAACATAGTTAGGCCATATATCCTTGCCATTTAACCCCCAAAGGATCTATTTGTCTACCCGATTGGTTTGATAACCTCAGGGTTTTTGCCTTTTTAATTTCAGAAAATTCTTCTTTTTCAGACTAAAAACTGTGATCATACAGTTACTAAGTTTTCTTCTTCTTCTCTGAAGATATGAAAATCTTCCATGCTTGTCATTTTTCATATGCCATTAAATTTAAAGTGATTTTGCACTTAGCATGTGGTTCATTAAGTCACCATTTGGTCCTCAGCACTACCTACCTCCCCAGCAGATCTGACAACTAAATACAAGCACATAAGAATATTGCCAGGGAGTGAAATTTCTTCTCTTTCCCAGAAGGCTGTGTGCACACACTTTTCTTATAGCTGCTCACCCTTTACGGATGAGTGGTCCTTGCCAGACAATTGAGCAGCTGGAATCCCTATCATTTGAAATGCCAGGAACATTTCTGCAAATACTCAAAAGCCCTTGAGGAGGGGGTCCTTATCAGCCAATGTGTCCTTCTGATGTGGCCCTGGGATTCTCTTGGAGTGATTAGAGGCTGAATTTGAAACATAATCCTTTATTCAATGCAGGGCTTGTGTATCTCTGAGAGCAGTCTGGTAAATTCTGACTAGTAGAAGGAAGAGAAAATTTCGACTTCCTCTAATTCTATGAGGATTTGAGTTCATGGATTTCAGAAAATTCAAACTTTCATGATGAAAATGTTTCATCAGACCTCTGACTGACTCTCACCTCAGCCTTTTTTTTTATTTAAGATTGACTACTAGGTGGTGGCTTCCCCTTTTCCCCAACTCCTCCTCCTTCATTTTCTCCTACTTTTTTGACTGTTTTTCAAAATGAGAAGACTGAGTCTCTTGGATGTTTAATACCTTATACAAGGTCACCCAGAAGGTCAATGTCCTCACACACACACACACACACACACACACACAGAGGCAGAAAGAGAGGGGGGAGGGAGGGGCATAACAACCACTTTCTACATAAAATATGTTCTGCACTAGAACATATGGGAGTTGCTGGAGGCATAGATGACTGTAAGGATTTGCCTTCCCTCAACCCAGAATTGAGGATGATGGTAACGGTACATACTATAAGGTAATTTCACTTATAGGTTGGTTTCGGGACATAACACACATATCAGAAAAAATACCATGGAAGTTACAAAGCCTTGATTCTATTTCTAGCTTTGTCAATGTGCTCCTCTCCTCACCAGCATCAGCACTGATAATTTCATACATGTGTACTGTGTTTATATAATTTCCTCCCTCCCCTCCTCTACTCCCTTATATATCACCCCCTTTCCTTCTCAAATTCATAGTATCTTTTTCTTTGATTATTATTGTTTTATACACATACACACACGTGAACAAGTGCAGAGAAAGAGGGAGAGATGTACATTCATATATACACACATAAGTAAATATGTATATAGAAACTAGGGAGCCAATTAGTGCTCCTTATATGTACAGGGCTGACCACTTGGTATTGGATAATCATTTAGGGCTCCTCTCTCTTTCTTCCAGCAGTCATTAATAGCCTGTAGCTCTTCATCTAGGGATGGGGACCCATGAGATTTCCCCCATCTACATTGGCTTGTTAACTGATGATGCTATTGTGGTCTTGTTTAGGTGAGCACATTGTTGAGATGTTTATGGGTGCAGCTTCCTCTTTTATATAGAAATTAGTGTCTCACAGTAGAAGTCCTGGTTCTTTGGCTCTTACAATCTTTCTGATATCTCTTCTCTGATGATCCTGGGCCTTAGATCCAGGAGTTGTGTTGTAGATTATCAGATGTGGCTGTGCGCCACCACAAGAAATGTGAAGATTTCAATGCAATACTATCAAAATACCTATACCATTCCTTACAGAAATGCAAAACCATCCTAAATTCGTATGTAGCCAAAAAGATTCCAAAGCAACTTTGGACAAAAAGAATAATGCTGGAGGGATGACCATTTCATATTTCAAGTTGTGTTACAGAGCCAGTATTACATTGGCACAGGAACAGATATGAAAAAATGAATGGAACAAAATAGAAGACCCATACATGAGTATGTGTAACTTGTATCTGACAAGTGGTGCTGGGAAAACTGAGTATCAACATGTAGAAGGATGAAATTAGACCGACATCTGTTGTCCAGCACAAAAATTAGCTTCAAATGGATCAAGAACCTTGATATGAAACCCGAAACAATGAAACTTCTAGAAGAAAACATGGGCAACACCCTCCAAGGCATAGGGATAGGACAGGAGTTTCTGAATAGATCTCCATTTTCCTAACAATGAAGGTGTCAATCAGGATTCTTTGAAGAGGAACAAATGAAGGGTGGCCTTGAAGCCCAGCTAGCCATCACTACCACAAGGGCCTCCTCTGTCCAAAGCATTCAGCAAATATTTGTAAATACTGTATTGTTATGATACCATGTACCAAGTTTGGTGGTGTGCTTTGGAGGAAATTTGTTCTGTGCTTGTGCGTGAGTGGCAGGCAGGATAATTGGGGAGATGGCTGCTTCTCTGAGTGGACCAAGGCCGTGGATGTCTACAGGTGGTGTTTTGGGTTAGATGGAGTCTTGCTTGGCGGATATAGTCATAATTATTCCAACTTTTTAAATCTTATTTCTGCTCACCCTTGATTTTCTTTCTGCTCATGTCGTTTCTGTCAGGGTAACTTGACTTTGTCCTTAACTCAGAAGGGTGTCACTCCAGAGCACTGTTTGGGTTATATTTATACAGAGTGTTCTCTTCCTTGAGAAATAAGGTTTCAGTAAACATGCCTTCGTGGGACATTGTGTGTTTTAGAGGCAGAAAGCCTGGCACCTGATCTCAGTACTCTCCTTAACCCGTGGAGCGACCTTAGGTCTATCCTTTCTTACATGACAGCCAGTTTCTCTGTGTTGCTCACAGTGCTGAGTTTACATGGACACATGGTGCCCATGAAACAGACAAATACTTAGAAGAACTAACACATAGTAGAAGCCCTGCAAATGTGCATCACTTCCCTGACCCAAGCAAAGGCATGAGCTGTGTTTTATGTTTGTTTGTTAGATTGGTTTTGATCTGCTGTCATTGTAGTTGCTGAGAGACAATTCCCCTATGTAGCCCGGAATAGCTTCAACCACTAAGTTCTCTCCTACAGTCTCCTGAAAGCTGAGAGGATAGATATGCATCACTGTGCTTGGTTTCAAAATATTATGTTTTGTTAGCTTCATAAGCAGTATAAGTTATACCTAAAAACTTTGATGCTATCAAGAATTTAAATTTCCTGCTACAGAGGTTACCTAGAACTTTTTGTTGTAGCAAATGAATTCCATAAAAACGTATTGTCCCTTGTATCATGACACCCGGGCCAGAAGAATGACATACTTTACTAATTCTGTTCCCACTGCTGACTTTCTGTAACTGTATTTATGAACTGCTACAGAACTTAAAAGAATGAAATGTTGGTACACAGACTTCATATGTATCTACCTCTCATCTAACTTTTCTGGGAGCATAACTTGAAATACCACAAGAGATGCAGTTCGATTTTTCCTCTTGTCAGAGGTTGTTAGTCAGGAACTTACAGACTGTGTGCTTGTGCAAGGCCGAGTTGTATGACGGCCAAAAAGTTGGCAATGTTTGCAGGCTAGCTGTGTGACAGTGGGCCTGCGTAACCTTTGATCTTGACACGGGCAGCAAAGGCACAGTGTTATTCTATACAGGCAGAACACACTCAATTTGAAAATCCCAAATGTGAAATACTCCTCAATTTAAAGCAAAACTAATGTGCGCCAAGGGCACTGAATAAAATTGTGAAGTGCACATGAAGCATGCATGATTCACGTGTATGCAGAGGGATTCTTACTTTAGGATAGCTCATTGTGTATGCACAAATGCTCCAAAATGAAAGGAAAAGGAAGAAAAGAAAAGAAAAGAAATTTGATACATTTTCCACTCAAGCACTTGAGACAAGGACTATCAAATGGCAATTACCATTATTTGTGTAAACATGGTTTTTGTGAAAACAAGATACTGGGATTTCTCAATGTCAAAACAATGTTGGGATTTCTCAACGTTGTTGTTTCTCTTTATTATTCTTAGAGTTTTATCCCTTAGGGTGAAAAACCACAGGCCAGGGTCTATTCATCATCTTTATCCATCTACAACTTGGTGCTTTTGGTGAGTTTGAAGACCCCCTGCCTTCCCCATAGACCAGGAGAAACCAAAGCAACTGTGATCCACTTAGCACCAAGTCATTTTCTTTAGCCTTTGTTAAGACCCTAACAAAGTTGGTGGCCAAATGGAGGAAGGTCATCCTCAAAGCTCCCACTATTAAATAACAGGGGGCTGGGTTATAAGCTTGGCCTCTCTTCCCAGACAGAAAACTGTCACAGAACAACCTGGACACACATGCTGCACACCAAGCTTCATGTAACAGCTGAGAAATGCATACTGCATGGCCTGGCTCTGCAAAACAGCCTGGGCACACACATTGTACACCCCTGCTCTGCACAACATCCTAGGTGCACACAGTTCATGGCCTTGCTTCACACAGCAGCCTGGGCACACACTGCATGGCCCTGTTCCACACAATAGCCTGGGCACACATATTGTACACCCCTGCTCTGCACAACATCCTAGGTGCACACAGTTCATGGCCTTGNTGCTTCACACAGCAGCCTGGGCACACACTGCATGGCCCTGTTCCACACAATAGCTTGGGCACACACATTGTACACCCCTGCTCTGCACAACATCCTAGGTGCACACAGTTCATGGCCTTGCTTCACATAGCAGCCTGGGCACACACTTCATGGCCCTGTTCCACTCAATAGCTTCTCCTCTTACCTGTTCTCTTCACATGGGACACTTCTCACCTCTTTTGCCAATCTGCTTTTTGCCCTCTGATGGCTGCTCCTTGCAGTGTCCTTAGTCTTACTTACAAGCCAGTGACTAAACTAGCTTGTCAGAGTACCTGAGAATGCACTTAGGGATGGAAGGGTTTCGTGGGACTTAATCACTCTAGACTTACTTTGCTTTAAGCGTTACAATATAACCTTGAGCGCTGCTAGCTCTTTGTACATTTTAAGGCGTGAGATGAGGAGTCCATGATATAGAAGATGATCAGTTGATCGTTTCTAGTTTGACCCAGATCAAATTGCAGTATCCCCAGCACTGTAGACACCTGGGCTGTAACTCCATGGGAACAGGCACTGAGCCTCACGTTATTTTGTAAACCACAATGCCTGGTCCATGCCTGGCACAGAAGGCTGATTAAAAATAGCTGGGGTGATGGACAGTCTCAGGCTCCTGCTTGGGGCAGTCTGAAGGGTTGGCTCTCTTGGCTGTGGCCCAGCCCCATGAGCCAGAATTTAAAAATAATAATCTCGTGTTGGCAAGGAAAGGAGTAGGACTTTTGGTGATTTCAGATACTACCTCCCCACCCCCAGAAAACAGAAAGATTTCCATCCTGCAGGATATTAAGAATTCAGTCTTCAGACAGTTTCAAAGAGAAATGGAAAAATCATGTTGGCAATAATCCCATTGTCAGAAAGTGATTATTGACTCATCGCTCAGTTTTACATCATAAGAACTCAGAAGACATTTTCCCTCCCTCCCTCTTCCGCCCTCTTTCTCTGGTTGTAATTTTCAAGATATGTATTTCTTTTATTATTCATTTATTTAGTTTCACATCTATTTATTTACTGTGTGTGTTTGGGGTGGGGCATGGGTATCCTTGCAGGGGTCAGAGAATAGCTGTGGGAGCCAGTCCTCTTCTTCTGCCCTCTGGGTCAGTATTTTATTTAGGTAGCTGACTTGGCAGCAAGCTGAGCTATCACTCCAGACAGAAATCTATTTGGGGGCAGCGGGGTGTCTGTGTTTGTAGCAACTCAGAATAAAGACTCCCTCTACTGGCTGTTTTTAGATTTGCATACTTTCTGACCAGAGGAAAAAAATGAAAAGGCAAACAACTCTTTGACATTTCTTTCATTTTTTTCATACCTTTTACATGAATTTACATGCTTAACAAAAGCCAGAATTACAGCATGGATATAATTTGATTGTCCCTAGAATTGTCACAGCATGGGAATGTTAGGATCTGGAAAGTAATATTTTGGGGTGCTATTTTAAGTCTATAGAGTAACATGTAAACATCACAGAAAGACTGTACATAGCATATATCATTGACTAATTGGCACTATATATTACTTGAAAATGTTATTTCACATATCTCCAGTTAAAATACTACAGACCTTTTGTGGTAAGCTTCATGTGAGTTTCTGAGACATTAAGTTATAAACAATATTTAAAAAATCAATGAAAGCCAACAGTTCCTAACAGTGCATGGATTGACACCACATGTCTCAATAAATGTGATGCGGTTGAACATGTCATGCTTTCTTCCTCCTTGTAGTTCCTTTCTCCCTCTAACTTCTTTCCTCCCCACCTTTCTCTATTTGTCTTTGCACGGTGTGAACTGACTTTGAACTTTTCACTTAGACATTTAGTGGTTATTCTTGGAATAAATGGTTCCTTAAAAATTAAAAGGAGATAGTTGGATAATACTGTGCCCAGCATAAGCTTGACCAGTGTGTTCCTCCCTTAAGTATGAGTAAGTGTTAGCACTTGAGAAGGTTTGTACCTTGCAGAGAAAAGTGAGTCCTAATGAATTTCATGTACTTTAATGTTGAAGGAGGTCACTTGGTTGTTCCGGGTGCTCAGCTCTGAAATAATCACACAGAAACTGTATTAATTAAACCACTACTTGGCCCATTAGCTCTAGCTTCTTATTAGGTAACTCTTACATATTAATTTTAACTCATTTTTATTAATCTGTGTATTGCCACATGGCTGTGGCTTACTGGCTAAAGTTCCAGTGTCTGTCTCTGGTGGGGGTACATGGCTTCTCTCTAACTCCTCCTTTTTTCTCCCAGCATTCAGTTTAGCTTTCCCCGCCTACCTTTATTCCCTGGGCAGGCCCAAGACAGTTCTTTATTAGCCAATGGTATTCACAGCATAGAGAGGGGAATCCCACATCACTTTAAAGCACTGACTATTTAGAGACATTGTAATGGATGAAGTCTTTGGGTACTTAGTGTGCGATTTGTAACTTAACTCTTTATAGCACACTTTAGATTCAAATGCACAGAAATGTAGTGTGTGTGTGTGTGTGTGTGTGTGTGTGTGTGTGTGTAATGTGTGCATATGTATGTGGGAGTAGCTTACGTTAGAAGACTAGGTGTGAGCCAGGTCTCATGTGTGGCAATCTGAAATCTCTTTCCAGGTCAACTTTAAGACATTATCCACTATTGAGGCAGCATAGGGCCTTTTTGCCCAGTGCAGGAAGGTGAACTAATTTGGTACATTCTAAATGCATCTGGGTCTGTTTGCAAAACTAGATCCCTGGTTCTGCAGGTCCTTCAGTCTTGAGTGTATTGTCTTTGACTAGGCACTCCCTGTAACTGTCCAAATGAAGCAAAAGAACAAGCAAATGACTGCTAAGCCAGTGCTCTTTCCCAGGGAACTCCTTGATTGTCCATTCTTAGGTGGTCTTGAGCATTAAAAAGGTTAGGAGTGAACTTAAAGACCCTGTGTCAGTAGAGCCTCGCGGGGCCTGCCTGCTCAAACTAGGTCTTCCAAATGTGAGAGAAAGGTCCAGGGCAGATCTGCTTTATCAGCTCAACCCTTTCCACCACCATGAAACTATTCAACAGTCTATTCTCTTTCCACTACTGAGCAATNGGTATCTCAGCGGCTATTGGCTGAAGGAGCGGAAGGAGCTCCCGCAACAGAGCAATACTATACAACACTTGTATTCTTACAAATTATTATTTCATTCCCTGCTAGTTTTGAGAGGCGCCTTGTGATTTGGGTGTTGTAGACATGATCCTCCATTGTAGTGGCACCAAGGGAAACAGGTAGGTGCCCAGCAGGTCTAGGTGAGGCCACCCTCCCCTCCGTGGTCTGTCGGCAAGGGTGAATTCAGCTCCACTAGTCATGTGAAGGCAGCCCCGGTGTCTGCACTTTGGACCGTTTTCTGCAAAATTATTACTACTTTTATTATATTTGCTTTATTTCTTTCTCAGTATCTTTTCTCATAATATTTTCTCCAAACCCGTTTTTCTCTGAGTTTTAACTTTTCACACAGCCCCAAATGTGACAACACACCACTGTCATCCCTTGGTTGGCCTTTTGCTCAGCTGAGAAATGCCATGAAAACTTGCCAATATTTTCTCTTTGGTCTCTGTGTGTGGTTTCATACTTGAGGGCTCCATACTGCTCCTGTGGAATCCCTCATGTCTCACACGGGGCCACTAACAATGGCTTCATTCACCACGGAATAGCTGGGATAACTGTTTCAGTTGTCCACTGTGAGCCCTGTGCTCCACTAGCTGCTGGAGCCATCATAGGAGGCAGCTATGACTTTGATGTCATGTGGCATTCTGAGTAGCAAGGGCCTTTGGTGCTGATGGCATAGGTACACCAGATATGGGATAGACGCTCTGTCCCTAAACTGAAAAGGTCTTTAAAACCTGGTGTGTCTGGATTTTAGGGAAGAAAAGTAGGTCGTGGGGAGAGATGGTTCATGTAGTGCCAGTGGTATCTGCGCTATTGCAAAGGTTCTGTGTTCTAGAAAGTGTTCCGCTCTTGAAAGGAAAGGAGTGGGTCATTGGAGTCAGGGCGGAAGGATCAGGTCATGAGGAATGAAGCCGAAAAGCAGAGTAA